>KZ062760.1:0-65835 GCA_002091835.1 Anopheles maculatus
AGCATCTATTACGAAATTGAAAGTGTGCGCTAAGAGAGTTTAGTAATAGGAGGTCATTCCTTATATATGCTTCAAAATGATAAATAAAATCTGATCCAGCACAAAAGATTCTGTAGGTGTCATACAGCATAATAATAATCCGTGTACCTTAAAATAGTTGTGAAATACTCTTAATAATCTCAACTCCGTTTATAACCTCACTATTAAAAGAAAACTTAAACAATAGAAAAGACTAAAAGCAATCAACACAGAAACAGTGGTCGACTATTAGCTCAACAATCTATGCAATCTCTTAGAAACCCGATAGCGATGCGCCACCTGTTATCGATTCAAAAATTTGAAAGGACGTCGCATTGTGGCATTTTCCCCATTTTCCTGGAGCATCTTACGCAATACTATCAACAGGAAGGAGAATAGCCACCGTCGAGCTAAGTTGCGAGGTTTTTTTTTTGTTCAGATCATGCTGTCCAGTTAAAAATTGTCAACAGTTAGCAAGCGTGAAAAACCACCCTCCTGGTACACTAGCCACACACACACCCATACACACGCACTTGCTCACGGTTCCATACGCTTCATACGCTTCGAAAGCAATTAATTTTGACCGTTTGCTGCGGGTGGAGTCGAAGTTTTGTTAGGCGTTTCAGTGAAACCTATTATCTTAAAAGCTTCGCAACCTGACATCATCAGTCAGATGGTTGGTGGTGAGGCAACGTACGCAGGATGATTTTTGGGGAGCGGAACTGAAACTCAATCATCGATAAAAGGACGATTTTTGAGGAGCGGAACTGAAACTCAATCATCGATAAATTCCGTAAAAATCGCTTTGTTGCTTCCAAAAACCTGGCCCAGTGAAGGTATTTTTTGATTACGTTAATGGGTGTCAACGATGTTAAAGTCACTGCGTACTAACGCGCTGTTCCAATGTGCGTTCTTTTATCGAAATATGTTTGTAATTGATTTGATAAAAAATGTTTTTAAACGAAAAACAAAACAAAAGCTTTCAAATACGGGGATTTGAGTTGTCTTTAAAATCACGATCTAGGATTATTGTGTGACATAGGAAAATGATAAATTTAAGTAGCAAAGCAGATATGTATTGTTCGTGAATGGATTAAAACGTGGATTCTCAGATTTAGGATTCAATTCGATAACAACTAAGCATTCTGGTAGACTTACCGATTCTTTGAGCTATGATGTACCAGATGTATTTAATTCGTTTTGATTGTCATGGGCAGTCTATTGTAACTCGTCAAAGAAATTGCCATGCGTTGTGCTTTGTTGATACAGTTTTTATTTTATTGACAAACATTTTCTTTAATTAAGAGTATATTTCTCCGATTTTTTTTTAATTAGAACAACAGAACACACATGCACCAAACAAAACTCTCAAGAAATTTTTGTGGATAATTGTTTTCCTTAACACGTTTGACCGTTTTTTTATTCTTCCTCTGTTCAAACTACTCGTGTTTCGGGAGTTGCGTGACATTAAAGCACAACTTCACTTCACGCTCACGAACATGCACACGGCTCTAGAACACCAATAATCCTGTCATGCTCCCGTACACACACACACATAACCCATCCACCACAAGCCCGGCAAACAGTCCCTGTCCCTGTCAAGCCGGTCGAGTGATTTATTTGTCTGATAAGAGAAATTTCTGTGACTAATTGTTGGGGCCCGGTTGCGAATCGCATGCTTCGCTTACAGGCAAGTGAGCAGCATAATAAGAGTTTTGCTTTCTTAGGCTAATGTCGGTGTGTATAATTTTACTTCCTGTCTGTTGGCTGATGCGTTACATACGGTAATTTTGGGTGTAACAATGCATGGTTCTGTATTGGGTTGGTTTGCTGTAGTGGCAAGAGCAAAAGCGTAGTATTTTAATAAATTAAAAACGTGTGATAGGTAACAGCAATGTAATCTAAGAATTGTTAAAATTCTTATTCCTAAGGAACCTTGAAGTTTAATGTAATTTTACTACGGAAATCACAAACCATTATAGGGAGTAAAACACAAGCATTAAACAACTTCATCTTTACCATAGGCTCGTTACTATCTGTCAATGGAGTTCTCTTTCTAAGACACTGCGAAGCGATTCTGACTTCCAAGTGTCTAGATTGCCCAACAAATGTAGATGCGTTTGGCCGTCTCTCTTTATTCTCAGTGACTCATTTGAGGTGGGTTTAAGTGTAAGGTTACATGGTTACCTTTCGTTTGCCATTCTGCTTCCCGAGACTAGAAAAGCCATTGCAAGAGCCCTGGGAACTTGTCCATTGTTCTTGGCCGATTCTACTTCCGGTTGTAGTTTAAGCTTACTTGCAACTTTCGTAAGCTGTAAGCCCTATTTAAAAGCGACCAAGCATGTCGGATTTAGTGCGTAGAGCGGATGAGAACCCGACGACTTCTTCAAGCGTTTGACTGCCTTGTGTTAGCGGTTAAGTGTTAAGTAACTTAAAGTAATAATTTTGTTTTAAAGACTTTTTTGAATGTAACATTGAACTGCAGAAACACACGAGGTACAATCGAATCAAGGATCCATTTCCCCTCTCACGGATGGTAATGTTTGCAACTTTGAAAATCGTTAAAACATTCATTAATGGGACTGAAGTTGCTCTATTTGCTTAGCAATCTCTATGTCAACAGGGCGGAAGACCGCAAATTGTTCGTCATCCACCAAAGCCAACAGATTCACCATCCCGGCTGGCTCAGCATGGTGCACATCCCCTCGAACAAAGAGGGGCCCACAACAATTGTTGAACCTTTTAGCCAAACGCCACCGACGGCTACCTTCTCGTTGTGACAAGAAAAAGGTGTTACCGAACGGTTCGCAGACGGTTGTTAAGGTCGTGGCGGTTGCACTGGACATTAGAGCGCCTCCCCAAAATAAAAAAAAAACCGAACAGGAAGGGCGAAGCAACACACACACACGTACACACAAAAACGGCGCAACATAAACGTTGACATCCGGCTTCCAGTCACTTGCAGTCACCGGTCACTAACGACACTAACGGCATCCTTACACATGCCACTGGCACCGAGCTTCCCCGGGACACTGACGGCTGGCCGTGTGTTTGCCGGGGTAAATAGAGAAGAATAAATAGATGAAAAGTTTCGGAAATGAGCTAATCCTTTTTCGACATTGTTGCTCGTCGTCCGAGCTGCCACTGTGTCGCTGTACGTTTGATCGTGGCGGTGCAAAAGGTCCTGCTCGGCTACAAGGCACCACTGGCCCGGTACGATAAAGGTAGAGCCTGCACCAAGCTGGCTGGCCTCGGTACTTAAGCGTCGAATATTATGACTGTCCGCTTTGAATCCAGTACCGAAAATTGTTCTCAGCGAACGGTACTGGGTGAATTTCGGCCTCGACTTTCATTCGTTCTCTAAGCATTCGTTTGGGTGTTAGGTCGTGGTCGATCAAACATGGATGAAAATATTCATTTTTCTAGCATTTTGACACGAAACAGGAAGCTTATCGGTGGCCACGCGGTAGTTGAGATTGGACAGCGGTGTTGTGCACAAAAATGTCCCCAAAAACTGACAAGAGCTATTTGCAGTTGGGTGACGCTATTTGGGGAGGTAAATGGCACACTCATTAGAGCCGTTTTGTTGGAGATGGTAAAGGTGGGAAAATGAAAATCTATCAACGTTTACTAGTTGGAAAAGTTTAGCACATTGGAAAGAGCTGTGGAAAGCGAACGATTTCGATTGATTTATAGTTTATTTTGCAAAAAGTCTTCGGCTGTTATCGACAATCAGTCGTCTGCACTGTACATCACGTCGTTTAGTTCTAAATCGCAATGTTTTAGCCATCAACTTTAAGGTCCTGAAGTTGAGGTAATTCATATAAAAAAAGTCCCAGCATATGGCATGTCCTTCTGATATTTCCGATATTTAGTAGTAGTAGTAGTAGTAGTAGTAGTAGTTGTTGTTGGTTTTATTGAAGGAGACAATTATATACATGTAACAAGTGTGATGTTTTTTTTACAATGGGTTCGCGTTTGCTTTCCTCAGTATACTTAAACTTTTTCTAAGCTTAGCTGACTTTATTATAGTTTATTTCCTTTAGAGCAGATTGGATTTTGAGTGGGAAAATTAGCAAAACCCACCTCAGGACAAGAAAAAAAAATTACTTTTAAGACGACAAGTGGCAAAACAACAGATACTTAAAAACTAACCTTAATTTTTTCCAATATTTAGAGAAAAACTCAAGTTCTATTACAAATATAGCAGGGAATCCAGCTTGATAACCAAATCATCGCTATAGTTGTTGTCTAATCGATTGTAATAGCTGTATGGCTTGATTCATTCGGGAGCTATAATCTGAAGATATAGCCGGGGGCGGCCCGGTGGTAGATGCGACAGCGGCGCCGGTCTTCACACGGCAGGACCGGGGTTCAAGTCTCATTCGGGCCGTTCCCCCATAGTGAGGACTGACTATCCAACTATGCGGTAACAATAAGTCTAGTAAGCCAGAAATGGCAGGCATGACCTAAGAGGTCGTTAGGCCAAGAAAGAAGAAGAAGAAGAAGAAGAATCTGAAGATTGTTAAAAATTCAAGTCATTGTCATCTGTTGACGAGGAAAACATGCATCTCAAGCTCTTTATTTGTAAAATTTTTAGAAGGCAGCCTATTTATATGTAACTACAATCCATACTGCTCGTCTCTGATGTCCATGCTGTTATGACTGATGTTGAATAGCTCGCAACTTCGGATGGTGCAAAAAAACATGTAGTCGTTCGCATGCTTGTCTATGAGCACATTTATCCCTGGAAGTTTTTCTCTCGCTTCTTATGTTTATGTGTCTACATTAATACAAATTCGCAGAAAGCTAGAAACAGCAAGACCTGTCGAACTTGTAGTGCTAAAGAAGTATCAACCGATTCAAAATTAGTGTGATAATCACACAAAAAAAAGAAATAGTTTTGTAGAATATCGTCAGAATATGAGTTAGTATTATATTTTTATGTATAAACCATAAAATTTCATTTCTGATTACGCAATGAAAGAAGTTAATTTGAATTCGATCTCTTAATACCAAGAATTTACAAAGCGTCAAGCAATATTCGAATTACACGAATTTCTCTGGGACATTCATTTGTGTAAGCCGTAAATAACGTGTAAAATGTACGTTTTATTGCGTGAATGTTTCGGAGTAAACTACCTACAATTATTTTAAGAATTGCCAGCTGTGATTCTCGTGAAAGACTATTTTGAATAAAGCCCTTAGCGATCGATGCGTGATGCTGATGCTACAGAATAATATTTAAACAGCTCTAACGAGAAGTTTGTTTGCTCTTTGATATTTTGGCAAGAATTAAATGCTAAGAGGAACTTCAAAACAATTGTTTTTATCATCGTGCGAGGTCCTATTATAAAAAGACTTGTGAAATTTTTTTTTTCTCAAATGCATTTATTTTTGGCCTTGTGGAAGCTGCTCGGATGTGTGATTTCTTGTACGATTCATTTCCCCATACGTGGAAGCGTACTTACGGACAGATATCAACAAAAGAATTCAGATATTCAGGGACAGGTACTGAAGAGGATCTCGATTAACGAAATATCACTTTATAGATAATGGAGCTGCTACTCCGACATTGAATCGAAAGTATAATAAACATGCCATCATTTCCAGTTAAACACAAAATTCTTCTAACAAATTTCTTTACGATTTACGCTTTTTTGATGATTATCTTATGAACGAGGCATTGGAATATGAATTTCTCATTAAAAAGACCATTCACATCTACTTAGAACGAACGGAAAAAGCGAGCAATGTCATGCCTAGAATTATTCCAATTAAATATTGCATAATCACAGCACACCATACTGATAATCTCTACTCATCATTTATTGAAGCACTTCAGACATGGTTTTACTATCAAAAGTTTCATTCCCATGCCCATTGACTTCCATCTTGACTCTATGATGCCATTCCACTATGGAAAATGATTATGAGTATAATCATGAACGAAACCAACCGGGCGGGCTGCAGAACTTTACGGCCGTCAAGCAAAATTCCCACCAACAGCAATAGGCAACAAATTATTAGTGAAGCTTGGCGAAAATATACAAAAAAAAACCCAGCCACTACCACGATCATATTCGTCAAGCACCAGCCGTGTTACAAGTCCCCGACTGCTTTCAGCTCTCTTATCTGTACTGACTGTTTCCAATTAGCGAGTTTATTAGCGTGTGGTGCGTTCTCCAATTTCAATTACACTGTTTTTTCAAAAACGGAATCTCGAGATCTTACTTTCAAGTGACAGAACTGTGTACGGCCCGGGTGATGAGCACTGCCATCTCATCATTAGCGACTTACAGACACGATCGGTGCGATGCTTCTGGTTCCGGACTGGGGGGCTAGCGCTAGCGCATAATAATCTCCCCTTGCCAAAGGAGCGAACCCACTTCAACCCGGGCAGCCGTGAGAAAGTTGCAGGTTTCGATGCAAATCCTCCAAAACCCCAAAACACCAAATCACTCATTTGATGGTTGGAATAAACATTAGAAGAAACACAAAACACAAGCGGAAAAGAAGAAACCGCTCTCCCAAAACATAAAGATGTAATCCATCGTGGCCGGGTCTCATCATCAAAAATCTCACACACACACAAACACCAAAAAAATAAAACTACAACAGCACACCCCGAAAACCCTTCACAGCGCACTTGAGACGCTACACCGCTACCGACGGCTGACGCCAAAGTGTTTCAGCGGTTCTGTAGGTTCGGGGTCTGGCCGAGAATGGGGGCCAGGGCTGTAAAATATTCATGCTTTCTCACAATAATAATTGGTCACACTTGAGAGGGCGTACGAAATGGTGGCGCGAAGCGTTACGTTCTTGCGTTTCGTGCACCGACTACACCTTCTTCTTTTTTTTGCATAACTTCACGCTGCACAGGGCCGCCGGCAGGCATCCGAGCTGAAGGACTGTGCTACGCCGTACTCCGGCTGCGGGAGGTGCTGATGATAGGATGTTGTTGTTGTTGTTAGGTGCTTTTTGTTTTTTTGTATGTTTGCGAATCAAGCAAGTTTCACTCTCGAGCCCAGGAGCTTCCAGGTTTGGGTTCCAGTCCGGATAATGTTTGTACGTTCCGGCGGGTTTGTTGCTGCAACCTGTTCCACTTGGAAGGCTTCACTTTCGGGAAGCTTTCGCACTGCTTTGCCGGAAGTCGTCCCAAACACACAGGCGCACATGACATCACATCACGCGGTTGCTGAGGTTACCATGGCTTCCTGTTTTCTGCGCTCTGTGTGTGTGTGTGTGGTTCGCGTGAAGGGATTAACTGTGTTGCTTGGATTAGATGAAGATTGCTATGGTATTGCCGCGATGGCGAGAGGATAATTCTATTGCTGCTGATGCTTTTCGCTGGTTTGCTTTGCATTTTAATCGTTTGGGGCAGAGTGGGAAATTAAATTGAGCTATCTCGTTGGGAAGAATTTCTCAGAAATAGTTCACTGTTTTTGCAACAAGCATGGAAATAGTTTAAGTAGATTTAATTTACTGGTACTAGAGTGTTTTAATACACTTTTGCTTACTTAGCAGAGGCTGGCATTATCTTGCTATTTAGAACCATGCACAGGGCATGATCATTTGTTAGATCTTTTAACTATAAGTTGTTTTTATTTTGAATAAAATTTGAATGCTTTTTATTCTTTTGAAATGAAAACGAATTTTTTTCCATTTTTTTTACTATATTCGGCAACTTTTTGTTGTGTTTTCCTTTTTACCAGTTTAATTCTTTCCTCTTTTATTTTAATTTTTATACCATTGAAGACATCGAACGTTTTTTTCAT
This sequence comes from Anopheles maculatus, assembly GCA_002091835.1. Classification (NCBI taxonomy): domain Eukaryota; kingdom Metazoa; phylum Arthropoda; class Insecta; order Diptera; family Culicidae; genus Anopheles; species Anopheles maculatus. Next base: position 7,797 of record KZ062760.1, read on the forward strand.
ATTTTCATCTGCAATACAGCAGTTTGAGTTTATTTGTTGGTTATAAGTATGGATTCATATTACTTACTTTATTCTTATATTTATGTTTTAAATATCTTTAAAATATAAGTAGTCGACATGGCAGAACTTTACAAACTCTTGACAAGTTACAAGTTCTTGTCAAAGCTGCTGTAACTATCCTATAAACGTTTATCATTCCCAGATGAGATTTCTACCATAACCCCAACTTGCAAGACAATCAAACATGGGTAACAATGACAAAAAATTACATCAATACACGATATCAAAATGAGGACACTCTCGGTATGATTCCACGCTTCTATTCACCCTTACTGCTAGCTTGTTCTATCTTCCCTTAACAAGCCCTTTTATTAAGTCTGTCCAACAGTGGTCTCAGCTTCATTCACCTTTGGTCGCATCAAGGTTCACAGCACATTGTCAAAATTGAATCCATTTGGTAGACAAGTCTTCGGTAGCCTCGCTTAGTTCCACACGTTCTTTGCTGCACCCTCTAGCAGCTCTAAGTAAAGTCTTACCCTGGCACTTCTGGCTAAGAAGAATGGTAGCAAAACCCAGGCAGTATCGCTGAGGTTCCCACGATTTTGTGATGAATAAATTTAAATAAAAATTGATATATTAAGACGAAAACTGGTGCAGTCGGTCTGTAGGAACGGTTCCGGCGCGACTGACGCATCCCTCACCGTTCGCGTTCTCGAGAAAGCGTGTAAAGGATGGACATCGTTTTGCATATCTTGCACTTTTTCGACAGCATTTTGTTCATCGCGTTAGGGTAAAGCGTTTGCAAAGCAAAAAGAATCCTTACCGACCTGAACGTTTTGTGGAAGGGTGAAACAACCGAACGTTGTATGCTAATTGAACAAAGCGTTCCAATGCATAAAAAGAATAAAGTATCGAATAGACAGCATCGTTTTTCGCACCTTTAGTTAAATGATGCCAAACAGTAGGGAAAAGCATTTGTTGATTGAAGATGATTGTGTCGGATTGTGCGCTTCTTGAAGATGTAAACAAAGCTTATTGAACTATAGAAAAGAACCAAATCAAAACTCTGCCAGGTTTTTGTTATGGTTAACGTCAGGTTTCTTAAAATAATCTACAAAAAGTTATGGTGAATGACGCAATATTTAAAACAGTGTTTATAGATAATTCCGGATCCAATACTAGAATTGATGTCGAATTGAATTTCGGAACTGATTTTGGAAATAATCCCGACACCGATTTCACGCCGAGTTCCAGAATCGATTGGAAGCGTTAGTGGGGCTCTCGTTGCTTCTTTACTAGGGCCAAAATAGTTGAACATGTAGACAAATTATAGCAACCGGCTTGTATTGACGTCAAGCCTGGGACCCATTTGAATGATTTACTGGTAGAGCAGAACGGAAGATACATTTTAATATAGTAAGTAATGACGGGGTGCACGCGTTTGTCAAGGAAGTTTAATGGTTATATTTATTGGAAAAGAGAAAATCTTCTGATAACCCTACCAGTACCGAAACTATTGCTGTGAGTGAGGTTGAAAGACAAAATATTTGAAGTAATTTTTAAAGCTTTAATCACAATGCAAGTTAACGTTGCGTCTCATAAAAGGAATTTTGTTTGGAAAGCCCTCCAGGGATAATTTGTCGGGGTTGGATAGAATACCTGTGGTTGATACTGTTTTTAGGCAACTGTAAAGCTAATAAGATAATTTTTTCTAACGGAGTGCTGTCTAGAGCTTTCGTCTGTCAATCCAATATCCTGGAAGTTCTAGCGGATGCATTAAAGTCGTCACTACATGGGGATAGCACGCCTCTGTCCATGTGGACGGCCTAAAAGAACTTTAAGGGATGATGCCATCATTCGGTGCCATTCTAATGACATGATCAGCTCACCGAAACCTCGCAAGTCTAGTTAGCTAACACTAACACACTCAACACTTCATAAATCTTGCTAGTTAACATCGCGTTCCACACATACAGGGTTAAAAGGCAAACGAAGTCAAATGATTCAAATTATGGCCGAAAAATCTTTCTGAACATTTTCCTCTCGAATGGGACTTAAGGGGATTTCACAGTTTTGAAGAGAGTCTCAGAGTATGTCGAGATATGTGTTTTGAGTGAAGAAGTTAGATACCAGCTCCGTTGCACGTAACTCAGCATCTATGTTGTTGTCAGTGTACTTACTTTTGGTGCAAGATAGGTGACATTTTTGACGATAGGGTAGTTTGCAGGTAGTTTGTGGAATCAATTCGGAACCAACATATTATAAGGCTGACATCGACATCATCGGGCGAACATCTGCGGCGGTGTGCGAAGCGTACACCCGACTAAAACGCGATGCCGATAGGATTGGATTGAGAATCAATGCGACGAAGAGAAAGTACCTGCTTGCCGGAGGCTCTGACCGTGATAGAGCACGACTCGGAAGCAGAGTATTAGTTGACGGCGACGATCTCGAGGTAGTAGAGGAGTTCTGCTACCTTGGCACGATCGTAACTTCGAACAACAACGTAAGCAGCGAAATCCGAAGGCGCATTGTTCAGGGGAATCGTGTCTACTACGGACTCCACAAACTCCTGAGATCCAGAAGACTCCAACAACGCACGAAATGCGCCATATATCGCACACTGATACGGCCGGTAGTCCTCTACGGGCTCGAGTCCTGGACTATGCTGGCGGAGGACGCCAATGCACTCGCCATTTTCGAACGGCGGGTGCTACGGACTATCTTTGGCGGTGTGTGCGAGCAGGGCGTGTGGAGAAGGAGAATGAACCACGAGCTAGCTGAGCTGTTTGACGATGCAGACATCCTGACGGTTGTCAAAGCCGGAAGGATACGCTGGTTGGGCCACGTGATGAGGATGCCGGACTCATGCCCTGCCAGAAAAGTGCTCGTCAGCGACCCGTTCGGCACGAGGCGTAGAGGAGCCCAGCGAGCTCGTTGGCTGGATCAAGTGGAGTCTAACCTGAGGGATATCGGATGCAGCCGGGGATGGAGGAGTGCAGCCATGGACCGAGTTTCCTGGAAACGAATTGGACACCAGGCCATGTCTATTAGACGTGCTCCCTAGGAGCAGGCCACGAAAGAAGAAGAGAGAAGTCCTTTAGCCAGACGCCAGAATAAGAAGCTTTTTACTATCATTGTTTCTTTATTTATTGTACAATGGTAGTCCTTAAAAATGCATTAGGCTTAATCAAACCTATCTAAGGGAATATTTACTTTGTGCATCTTCCTATTTGAAATATTTAAGACATTCAAAAAAAAAGTTTGATTAATGAGTCAGAGGAGATCTTTTGAAAAGCATTACGAATATTTTAAATTACAGTTGATATTGATTCTGGAACCGATTCTGCAATCAATCAGGATAATTTTTCCCATCACTAGTGTGGAGATGATTGTTTACAGAGCCATAAGTTAGAACCTTATCCTTTTCATCTTTTCATATGTGATGCAATCTGTGTGTGGTTGTTTGGTTTTGGGATTTATTGCAGTTCTACTTTTAATTCGTCACCCCACACGCTGGATCACTATTAATCGCTATTGATCAGTGACATAATTGTGAAGCCCAATGCCTCAGCAAAGCCTGGTTCGGTAACCCGATTGTAATAAATTATCTCGTTACACAACTCGACATACAATTGCAAAATTTGATATATTTCTAGCACCGTAATCCGATCGGACGTGATAATTCGAACCGAGTCCAATAAAACTGCCCACTAGCGCTTCCTGTGCTGCGCTGAAAACCAACATGTCCTATCACATCCGGCCATTCCGGATGCACCGAACAGCTTGATTGCCACGGACCAACCTTCGTCGACAAGTCGAGTTTCGCACTTGTACAGCGATAAATTAGTATTACAAGCAGAAAGCACCAGCACCAACCGCACCGCCACCGTGCGTTTATTGAGCATTAAGTGGAGGTGAGAAAAAGCGGTCCCATTTGTCAGGTCGGATCACCGAGAGTCGCCGTCGTACAGAATGGGTTTTCATTTGCAGAAACTGCCGACCGGCAATAAACATGCTACGCAATAATATGAGATGAACGTCGAGCGGTGATCATCATTATAAAACTTCCAAGTTCTGCAAACGCGCCCGGTGCAAAGTCAAGGCGAGATTGTTGAATGGGAAACTGGAATACATCCGGCTTTGTGCTTGGTTGTAAATCTTACAAGGTCACTTTACTATTTCATTCATTAATTGCACAGTGGTTGGTTGGCTTGTAAAGCGTTTCATTGCGGCCCGTTGTACGTGAGCTGATAATGAATTGGTTGGTGGAAATGTCAATGAAGAATTTGTCGTTCATAATTAAGCGTTGATTTATCTGGCACTTATTATTGATGCCTTAATTGTCGTAGCTTTTATTGTTTATTATACAGGAATATTAGTCTTGAAGCTTACTAAAAAATGTTTTGTTCCTAAAAAGAAGATGATCTTGCTTGAACATTCTCTAGAAACCTTCTGTACAATTTAATAACACCTTGAGCATGCTTTGAGGCTCAATAAATTATAGCAAAATACGCTTCAAACACTAAGAACTTGGGTCCATTTTCCCCGTCCCTGTATCCAAAAAGAACGATATCGAGATGTCGAGTCAAACGGACCGAAGGGCAACGCAATTTCTGCGTGTGCAATCTACCCGAACGGAATTCCCACGCTATGTCGAAAAAAAACACAAAAACGCACCCAAACACAATGGTCATGCCGGGTGACTCAAAGCAACTGCCGAGGTGGGAGGAAATTTTCCACCCCGGTTAAGTCTGCGCCGAATGCAACGAACCGTAACCGCATAGCATTAGTGAGTTTGAACCATCTTCGTCTTCAGGTCGTCACCTTTTCTTCCCGCCCGAAGAACTTACGGAAGTTCCAAATGTGTGTTAGTAATTGTGTTCTGGTACAGGGACAGGCAAGCTCGACGCCCCCCGGTGTCCCTTGGTTACAAAAGTTTGGTTAATTCTATTTTGCGACACTTAAGCTCGTTGGTCGAAAAAGCCTGCAATAGAAATTAATCGCAAAATCAACGAACATGGGCAAACCTTTGGTTACCTTTGGGCACCGTAATCTTTGAGCCGGGGTTCGCACATCCGCAGGCCTAGTGGAGTGGCAATAGCAGTGGTACACACACGCACACAAACAAATCTTGAAAATGAACCTCAAATAGCAGCCCACGGATTGTTCTTGACCACCCATTAAATCAAGCCCGTTACGATACTAAATCATAAATGGTAGTAATTTACCGGTGTTTATGGTACGGAAGGATAGTTATTAGAGTGGCTAAAACGGTTGACTTTTACGAGGTATTTATGGGTGTAAAGCGGTCATGGGCGGAGGATGGGTGGAAGCTGATGGGGCTGAGGGTGAGCGTTGGGGATAGATTTTACGATCTCCAAATCCGATGCTCGATAGAGCGATGGTGGAGAAGGTTGTGTTGGGCGCATTAAAACTGGAGCGCATCGGTGCGTGAATAGTTTTGCTTCTGGACGGGAACAACATTTCTGCACTTACGCCAGGTGCTGATGTGTGTGTGGCTTTTGTTTATTTACTTTGCTAATATACCATCACCGGGTATATCTTGATTACGTTTGCTAGTGGTAAAATAGCATGCATGCCTTTCGTTGTTTTGATGTTGGAACTTCCTGTTAAGCGCGACTCCGATTTTTGAGAGACTTGACAGCTGAAAAAAGCGATGATAAAAATTTGGTTTTCTTATCTTTTTAAATGATTGAGATAATCACATATAGATTGAGATGATTCTGGAATAATAAATCTCTTGTAACTTATTTTTAGGATGTGCATGATGCTCTTTATAGATGTGTAGGTTTGTATGAGATGCTGGTATGTGCTTGCATGAATTATTGATATGAAATAAATGCTCCATCTATTCTGATTCTATACTAAAGACTCAAGAATTCTTAAGTCCGGTTGCGCTGAATAATATTTATTTTGAAAACTAGTAAAAAACTTGGAGACTGTGACCGGGCAAGCACTTAAAATAATATTTCAGCTAGTAAGAGGCTCGTGAGTAGTAACAGTTTCAGTTTTTTATGTTTCTAGCTACGATAACATCAAACTAATCCTGAAAAAGTATTCTCTCGAATACAACACTTAGAGTTTATCATTGGTAAAATGTATTTATCATGAGTCCATTAGGTGCAAGATCATGAAATAAATAAAATAAAATAGTCCGCTTATATTTTCGTGGACGTATTCTTTTCTCAGAATCCAACGCTTGCTCTAATATCTGAAGTTATACTTCATCCTAGAATTAATTTCGCAACAGTATGAAGCACGTTTGATCTAATTTAAGAATTAAGTAAATTGTTATCGTGAAGAATGCCATATGGGGAACATATTCTATCAGTTCAACTTCAAGGCATAAGCTCACTAGACACGAAAAGTCGAATCTACTCTGATTTCATCCAAGTGCACAAGACACAAAACAAATTGGGATGAGCTAATTCAAATGAAGATGTTAGGTCAAGCAAAATTTAAAATCATCAAACAAATAGAAGATACATTACTGGAAACTAAATTCAAATTATTTTTTGACATAAATAAACTACCCACTTAATATATAAAATACACGAATTTAAATAGGCCATTAATATTGTTGCAATGGTACAAGATGATATGATGAAGATAACATTAAATAATAAATGTGAAAAAATTGAAGATAAAAGATGAAAGATGAAGAAGTACTGAAGATTCTAAAGCTTAGTTGTATAAGTTTAAGAACTGATAGTCTATCTTCAGATAAAATAAAGCCAAGGAAATCGCTACCGGCTGACATCCTTCCAAGGTTGTAGAACAGTGATGTCAAACTTATTTCAACTTACTAACTTAATTGCCCGTAAAAAATGTTATTGAAAGTGTATGTAAAAAACTGAATATACGCTTAGATTTTGCGAGTGGCGTGTGTCTTTTCCTTAACTTATGCTTTACCGTTAGCCATCGGAGAGCTTGAGCAATGTTGTTTTCCAGAATTCAGTTTCTACAGTAGTTTGAGCTTATGGGCATGGACCTGAGACTAAACAAAACCTCATAAGGCAAACATCTAGTCGAGTACAACCACAAAACTTGGAGAGGTAAATTATCATCGATTTCACATAAAATAATCGTCGTCAGTCAACCATGGGCATGTTGAAGTCATCGAGCAAGAGAGTCATCGTTTGTAGGTGGGAAAACCACCAAATGCACAAGAAATAGTGAGTTTCTGCTTGTACCTAGCGCTCTGGTGAACACCGTGCAGATTGATCGTGTCCCAAATTTGACAATTGTTCCTGGTAACAAACCGTTTCTTACATAACTGGGCCAAGATGTTGAAATCACTCGAATTTGAGAACTGTTTCAAACAGCATCTGTTCTCTTATATGCGCTTGAAGTTTCTACAATTAGGATACAGTCAACTGTCTAAGTTGAGTTCACTTCTGGAGAACCTTCTAAAAAGATTACATAGGACGATTGTTCTAACTTTTTTTTTTGTATGATTGACAAGTCTATTGTAGAGTATCTACCAAAACACCATCAGTAAGAAGATCCTTTAAAGCTAATAATGCTATTAACCTTTGTTAGTTTTTACGTTTCCAAAGGTCCTTTATAAAACAAAATGTCAAAAGCATGTCTTGCACAAATATTTTATCGACGTATTCCTTCTGATCTTCCACCGATTGAGCTATTCTTCACCTAAAAACGATATTAAATATTCATAAGCAACTGAACCGGCACACCAGCCAGACACGCAACCTGCCCGAAACGAGCTTCAATTTGACCATCGGAAAGTTGTTCGAATTTGATTGATTGAATATTTGCCACCAGCAGCAGCAGAAACTCGATCAAACCAGGGCATTCCATCCGGGCTCGGTGGAGAATCGGCCAGCTAAATTACCTTACCCGGCCAACTTTGGCCGATCTATCAGCGGGCATCGTCATCGACATCACACGAAACCTGTTTCCTGCTCAATCTCGTACCGACCAGCTACCTGATTCCTTGCAAGCGAACCCTGGAAGATGGACCTCCAGATTCGGTTGCGTGTGTCAGTAAAGCGCTTTGCCGCCTTCCAGCTAGCGTGCCTGCTAACCTTCCATCCCGTCTCACTAATAATCAATCAATGTTGAATTCGTCATCCTCCTTTCGCACGCACAGCGGATGGCTCACACTCGAGCTCCAGTCAATTGGTGTTTGGGAGCGGTCGCCCGAAGCTCACTTCTACGTTCTAGAGGCGTGTGCCTACCGAAGGCAACATCTTTCACCGAGCTGCTGGTGGGTGGACAGCTGGCATGGAGCATTGTGGAGAAGTGGGGGTAGAAAAAGCCATTAGCGGCGGGTTGGGTCGGTGGAGTTCCAGAGATAGAACACAATTAGGTGACCGCACCGCGAGCCTCGTTTGGAGTCAACCCCGGGAATGGTGTAATTCGTTCGTTAGTGGGTAGTGGTCGCGTGATCCACCCGAAAGCCACACGCGGCCCTCGAGGGTACGGCGTGAAAGAAGCGTAGCAGCTCGGACGTCTTCTTTATCTTTCGCACAAGTCGTTCGCCTTACCGAGCGGGAAGCTTCCCATGGGCACAGCCAAGAAAGCGGTGGACGCAGACGTTGCCAGAAGACGATGGAAAGGCACAGAATAAAAAGATAAAACTTATGTTTTCCAAACCGGAGCACAGTTGGGGCTGTGTGGCTTTGGTGCGCGGTGGAGCTTCGGTTCCCTGGGCTGCTGGTGCAGCATAATAATTTAGTTTTCAATGGGTTGGCCTTTTCCGCATCAGGTTGCTGCTGGATTCGTTCGTATTCTTCTGCCTACTCCATCCGCCGTCGCCGTCGCACCACAGAAACACCACAAGCGTAGCTCGGAGCTCGGAGTCTCCGGGCACCAAACGAACGAACGGCAGCAGAGACCGAAGAACGAGTTTGCTGGACCTTTTGCCGTGATTGCGTCTCGGCGTAGACTAAATTCGTATGTAGCGTCCCGAACTAAATTACAGCCATTACGTTCTACTGCATCGCGCGCAAGGGAGCATTCACACAGCCATCCGCCGTCACCGTCGCCGAGTCACAATCGAAAGAAAGTCTGTGGACGAGGGAAACGCAGCCACGCAAAAATGTATCAAAGATTGCGTTTGTGTCACAAGAAGTTGGAGAATTAATTTTCTCAATACAATCTCCAACTTGTTCGCCCGAGTTTTTGAGCGACCGACAGCAACAGAAGAAGCAAAAAAGGGAAACCACTCCTGTCACAATTAACAGCATTTAGCTGTTGCTGACATTTGCTTATCGAATGTAGTCGAACGGTGGCTGGTTGCCTTGGTTTTTCGGGCGGCCCAATGCAATGGGACCGTGGTTGGTTGGTATTGTTACTGATCACAAATTAGCTTGTTCGACCACGGAAGCTACTTTGCACGAAACAAGCTGGTGTGGTAGAGTCTGCGAAATGCCACCGAAAGCGGGTTTTGGGGTTTACTTTGCTTTTTTGGTGAAGCGATATGTAAATTATCTTCTAGCAGTAGCCTTGCTGGCTTATCTGGAAGGAGTGAGTTTTTTTTTCTCAAATAAGTTATTTCGTTTTGTTTCCTTTATCGCTTGGAAATGAATATTGTAGTGGCTATATATCCAGAAATTCGATAGTTGTCATAAAAGTTTAATAGCTTAGTATTTTTATCTCTAACAACTTTCATATATACGAACAAAAGCAGTAGTGAGGCGGTCTAAATGCGATCTAAATGAGAATCCAACTACGATGTATCAAAAAGTCCATTAAACCATAAGATGACAGGTCTGATTTTACAGGTCGTTAAGCCTATGTCGTTAATTAGAAGAAGAATAGCAGTAGCAGCAATGGTTCATCTCAACAAAAAGTTAATATCATAGTTTATACGTTTTTAGGAATAATAATAATACAATAACCATGTTGTAAAAGATTGAGCTATCAGAAATTATCATGATTCTTATTGGAGACAAAGAATGTCTCCTGAGGAAACCCTTAACGACTTAACCCTAAATCTGTATATTTGCGAGGATTCATGATTGATCTGTTTTATACGATAGTATAGTCACCGTGTGTTTGTACACCAAGAAAAAGGGTTTTCAAGACAATTGCATAAACACCGCTCTGAGAGCCACCTTCGATAGCCTATCGTATGATCTACTAATGCAGGAAGGCTGTGCTTGACTCAGTCATCCTTCGCTTGGCTGAACTCCTACTTCATTAAACGTATTTATCGCGTTACATTTCGAAATCACACCTCTCGCCCTTATGTAAACACCTCAAGAGTTCTTCAGAATAGCACTTAGAGACAATTTCTATTTCACATAAACCACATATTATCTCATCTGTCTGACAACTGTACCTTGCTTTATGCTGACGACGTCAAATAAGCAAGCTGTTTCGGGGATCAAAAACTGCTGTGTCCATTTTGTGGTCCTTTTCGAGAGCTGCTGTGTTCCTTTTGTTGTCCAAAATTAACGCTTGGACTTCATTATGGCAGCGTAATCAACTGGTTAAACATAATTTTAGGGTTATTAGTCAAATTGATTAGTAACTTTAGTTCGCTAGTCAGATTATTCATTGAATACTGATCATCTGTTTGCTGTCCTCGAGGACAAATAAATGGATAAACGGATGTTTCGTAAATTAGGACGAATCGGCAGATACTTCCTTGCCATTGAGCGTTATCAACTGTTAGTCCTCAAGACATTAGAGCTTCGACATTATGTGCATCACCCAACAATTATAGGCGGTCTACTTTTAGACACCTTCATCGATCATGGTTTGTTATGTTAGCTTGACGTACAATACTTAGAATACCTACCAGGCTTCATGAAATGTTACTCATCGCATTTTCAAACATTGAATGCCTGTGAAAAAGAACTTTGATAATAAAGTTCATTTGCACCTTGAGCTTCGGATGTGTGTGTAGCAGTGGCTAACATCGAGCTTCATATTGAGTTCCCTCCGAACTTAATCTTCTATTACAATGAATCGACTATCGAGCTACATGGTATCAACAAGTCTAGTAAAACATCATATGGTCTGTCTTGGATTCCTATATTGACATGATGTCATTCTTGACGTGTAGATCTATTAATTAAGAATTGACGCCAAATAAAATTGAAGTTAAATTCAGCTTAGACCAAAGAACAACCGAGACCATCCTCTAGTCCCATCAATTCTTTCCACAATAAATCCAACTTAATAACGACATTATTTGCAATTGGTCAACAAGTATTTAAAAAAAGCCATCAAATTAGAGTTGAAAACTATTGTCACATAAAATCTAAGCTGCCGTCTAACCACCGTCTGTTCAACAAGTGTAATCATGTAAAGAGCAAACTCTCGGTGAGTCATTTACATCCTGCGGTCAGCATGAGTCACAAAGGCGTCCGTCCGCCTGAAAGCGAGCACTTACTACCGATCGCTTCCCAAAAAAACAAAATTCCCATCAGCTCCGAACCAAACGGAAAGGATCCTCCAAATCGCTTATCGTGTCCAAAAAACTTCATCTATCTTAACCGTCCCGTTGGGTGGGTTTTCCGAGTTCCAGTGCCTAGCTCCCATCCAGCCAAGATTGGTAATCCTGCTCTTTTGTAATTTAAACACACTTCGTTCCTGTGTTTCACCCGGCATCGCGCAAAGCGGATTTGGGTCCGTTCCGTGGTCAGGAAACACTACCATTAACCTGTTCCGAGCGCAATCTTATCTAAATGAGAATAGTTTTCGGATGTCTTCGAACGCGTTGCCGAAGTTGTCGCGTACCGTCGCCTCAGCTCGGAGATTGGAAGACGTGGCGGAAAAAGTTGATACCCTAGCTGGGTAGAAATGTCAAACCATAACGCGTGATGGAACAGAGGCAACAGAGTCATCTTTATACTCATTACCGAAGCCGCCGCTTGGGATGGCACACCGGCGAAGAACAATCATCCACGTTGACGACACCGGATCGTGTGATAAAGAGGTCAGTCAGATGGACCGGATGGACAGGCAACACAAAGAGAGCAAGTGAGGTTCGCCCAATTCGCGGCTTTTCCGGAAAGTATGGACTACTTCATGTGGACATTCATGGAGCGGGAAGAGAAAAACAACACGAGACAGCAATCTGGCTTAAATAGGTCCGACATTAATCAGCAAGTGTACGGACGTCCACGTAGTTGGGGTGACTCCGGCATGGTCCGGCAGGTTGAAAGGTGAAAATGGCACAAAAGCGCGAAAGTGCAGTTGGTTTTACGTGGCACTGTGTTTGGCACAAGTGTCCGCCAAATGCCTGCGCTACCAACGTCCAGTGCGTAATCAACGCCAGGCGCAACAAAGTGGGATAAAACCAGCACTCAGACACAGGCACACCGATGTGTGTCCGAAATCGATGCTTATTCGGGTCAGCCCGTAAAGAAGAAGCTTTAATTAGCTTATGGCTCATTTCCTCGAGTGTGACCACGCGTCATTCGTGGGCACCCTTTACGCAGCGATGGTCCCGATTTGCGCTAATGGAATTATTGCAGTCTTTTTCAATTAGTCGTCCGAAACTCGATGCACGTCCGATTGACCGGACTCGATCGGTGATCGAATTCGGCCGGACTAGTCGGACTGGAGGTGGTGCTGTGGGGTGGGGGGGTTACAAGGCGTGTGTGGAAAAATAAAAGAAAAACGGGAAACAAACCCAGTCCCGAAGACCTCGAGCACGATCGAAGAGGGACAACTTTTTTGCGGTGCGGTCGTCTGTCAAACTGAAAGTGGTCATTAAGAGATGACCCGTTTTTGCTTCTCGCTTCTTGCTATATGCGGGCCAATATCTTCTGGCATGGGGTCGCTTGGTGTCGCTTTGTTTTGGTGCTGTTGAATGCGAGATGAAAACAACACAGCAAGAAACCGAGCATCGAGCGGTGGTTTCAAATTTTGAGACGGAAATTCTACCACAGGGTGTTTCGAGAGATTTGATAATTGGCTTGGCAGACTTTACATGAAAGCTTAGGCATTTTTTGAAGTACTTTATTGATACTTTTTATAAATTCTTTATCATTGTGTCAAGTTAGTGACCCAACATCTTAAAGTTTAATTCTTTTTCGTACAATAATTCTCGAGACACAACCTTGTAGCTATTGTATTTCCCAACTTCAAACTCGAATGGCCCAGCACATTAGGGTGAATGGTGGATCGCTCCACAACAAAAAGTGTATAGAATTAAACAAGTCTACAACATTCGAACGCAGCATCCTCTATTTCTCAAATTCCGTTCGCTTGGGCATTAGTGGAGGCAACAGCATACAGGCCACCCTTCAACCATACCCTCTCGACAGTCGAACTGCATCTTGAAATGAAATCAATTCAACGGCACAGCAACATGCTTCAAAGTCAAAATGAATTCAACGCAACGAATTGGCGTGCCTCGTCGGTTACGGTTCTTCGGATCGGCGAGATCGAACGTTGGTGTGTTCTTATTTCGTTCGATAATTCTGCGTGTATGTGTGTTTTAAAAGGCAAACCATGTATAGCTGTTGACAGTTAAGTTTAACGGTGAAACGATGCATAGTCTAGTTGTGATTTCGCTCCGCATGGTACACCGATGTCGTTGACCGTTTGATATGGTTCAATGTGAAATTGGGAAGGAGGGCTACGCATAGAGTGCATTGTTTGTTATGGAAATGTGACAACTAGAGTTCATTTCACGACTAACAGTGTCACATCACTGGACAGGTGCATCAGGTCTTCTTGTAGTTGAATAATGTCCAAGAAATCGATTACTTCTCAAATGTTTTTTTCACATTAATCTACTGTCTTCAACTATTCCTTCCACATACTTTAAACATGTCCTCCTTTTTCTAGTTCTACAACACCACGCCACATTCATTTGGTAGCGGTTTTCAATATTTATAACGGACAACAGCAATCATGCTCGCATAGTGCTTCTCTCTAATAAACACACTCATTCTGAAAGGGTCCATAATGAAGGGTCGCGCGAACGTCTTTCCCCAGGTTACCACCATTTTCTCAAGGTACGGCCCGACTAGCGACCGAGATTGAAGGGAATGAATAAATCTAATTAAAGGTTACACCACTACGGAGAGGTTGTCCCTATCATCCACTGTGTAAACGGTGCTGTCGGACGGCATAGAATCAGCGTCATCAGTCCTCAAAACGCGCTCCGAATCGAAAACCGAAAGAAACATGGGTTTTAAATCAGATCAAATCTCTACTCAACACCCTTCAAGATATTATCTCCACATGAAGTGTGCATACGTGGAACTAGCCTTGCGTGTATGTGTGTTCACACTATAATATTTACGATTGTTTGAAAGGTAACCCCTTGTACCGTCCGAGTCCCAACACACAAGTGCTCCATTTTGGTACCGAGCTCTAGTGTTATGGTTTGCCTATGCTGAGTAGTCTCGAAGCTAAAACTGGCCAAAAACTGCGTGGGCCGAGCACGAGTGTGTCCCGCAAAACAATCGAGGAGTTCCTCGGTCCTTTTTTTGCTTCTTTCGCCTGTTCTCACTCCTACAGCTAGTTTCTTAACGTCACTCAAACATGTCGCGTTCCAGTTTTTTTGTTGCTGTCGGGCTCTATGCAAAAGGATAGTCACCAGTTGAAGCATGAACCGGTTTCCGTCGCTCAAGATGCTTCGCAAAAGTCTACAAAACAGCAACATAGTGTAGTTTCTCTGCTTCTCTAGTTTGCGCCCCATTCACGGTCGCATACACAATCCCGAATCAATATGATTATCTCCGAAGGGGTTTGAGCTTGAATGAATGGACGAACGAAACCGGAATGGACGCGGGATTGTGGTGACCATTCATAAGATTCAGGTTTGTTGGGTGTATATTTTTCTTCACTTTGCTTCGAACTTTGCCATTCCGAGTGATTGAAGAGCAGGCTCGTTGGTCCGTGTGTTTGTGTGAGTTTGTTTGTTTTTTTTTTATTCTTCGGTGTCGCATACACTGACAGTGGGTTGAGCTGGCGTGTGGTGGACTTGACTTGAAGAATGAAGTTATAAATAATGCAAGAAAACGGGAAGGATACTGCAATCGGTTCGATTGGTTCATTCATAACTTTGCGCCATAACCACTTCCTTAATTTTTAATTCATTTATTCCACCGCGTGGCTTCGAATGGAGCGTGATCCTGTTCAGTGATCTCCTGTGGCTTTTCAGCTGCTTCCTTTAGATTTTGTTTCATTCATAAAATATTACTGCGATAGTGAAAGAGATGCATGCAGGGAACAGTTGGCAGCAAATTGCTTCAAACTTTAAAAAAAAAGAACTTATTTTGTATTTTTTATTTGATATTTTAACTTTTATGTTTTTGTTGTGTAATTTGTTCATTTAGAAATTTTTGACGGTTCATAAATTATTAGCTTGAAGAAAATTAATTTGCCAACAATTTTTATAACAATAGATTCATTGAATTGTAAGGCACCGTCATTAAAATGATTGGGTCACTAATTTAGGAAAAAGGTTTCATGAAGGAGAACAGACTTTTTGGTCATTCATCAATGCTCTAATGGCTCAAGTCCATAAAAGGAAGCATCTTGTCCGGTAGTTAGGGCAGGCAAGATTATTGCTCCAAGGTGAACGATAGATTATTGCTTTGTTTGTTAATCTATACTGAAGAGCTTCCGGTCCAACAATCCTATCTTGCTATCGTGATAACTAAACTATACCTTAAAACTCGATGATGGGACGAACTAACGAGCAGTGCAAGCATTTTAAGTAGACAGGATAAGCAACATCTTTACAAACATGATCGAAGAACCCCAGAATGCGAGGATCTTTGCAAATTGTCAAGTGTGTCTCACCAGTTGTCCATGTATTAGCAAAGAATCTTTATCGAATCTTGTAACACGGGTAACTTTCTTGTCTCTTGAAGGATATTAATTTTATATACATGAAGCGTTGCCAAAATCGGGCTACCAATCATTGCTTTACTGTGTGCTTCTCTTCAAATATTTGAACCACTTGTTTACGAGCACCTCTGTAAGCAATTTCATAAATTTCAACCAGTATGGTTTTGCCAATTAGTATGGGCGACCCGGAGGAAGATGCGATAGCGGCGCCGGTCTTTACACGACAGGACTGGGGTTCAAGTCTCATGTGGGCCGTTCCCCCATAGTGAGGAATGACTAACTATGCGGTAACTATAAGTCTAGTAAGCCCAAAATGGCAGGCATGACCTAAGAGGTCGTTAGGCCAAGAAAGAAGTAGAAGGTTTTGTCAACTACGAATAATCTTGAAGTAATTTGTGACCTATTACCACAAATCCATTCACGCTGACCTCCAGGTTTATGCGATATACTCTCATATTGAAGATTGACAGACAGGAACTGAGACGTGAACTGTGTGAACTGAGACCACAGTTGTTGAGATCTCGATGACTATCGTCCGTTGTTCCTCAGAAAAAAAGCATTGAGATAAAAGATTGTTTTAAGGATCTAGAGTGTGTCGATGATCTGAAGGTACGAGGATATAACACGGTGATCTTAGTCTGTGAGTTAACCTAGGCAAAGGTAAATGTTTACTACTAGAAGTATACTTCCGTGTTACGTTTTAAAGTTTGCTAATTGTAAACTACACGCAAAATTTAGGAATATAAATGTTAACTCTACCAAGACTTGGACCAAGACCAAGAATTCAGTTCGTTGATGAACAAGAATGAATCAACAATTAGATTATGCATCGAAGAACCCTAAAAACCGCTTTTATATAGCCGAAAAATATCCTCGAGAAGACATAACATTTTCTGACGTTCGTTGCCTAGCTTACCATAAGTTTATTTCTATCTAACAACCTGTGTTGTTAGATTTTTGCAGTTTTCTCAAGTGATTACTGGGAAGTTTAGTTAAAGATCTTCAGTGCAAAATAGAATAGCCAATTGAAATAAAATTTTAATCTGCTGAATTTAACTGCTTTATCAGAATTTCAAACATCTTTAAAAACATCAAGATATTCCAAACATTATAAGCTTTAAAGTTTTACATCGCGCTTCAAAAGAATAATTCCAGTCCGCTAAATATTATTGCAAAATGTGACCCCAAAGCCCGAATCAGTTTCCCGGCGACGTTTCCGATTTTCTGTTGTCACTATTGAACATACCTTACTTTACGTCTTCATAGCCATTCGATAGGAAACGCTCGCGTTCCACAAAAGATGATGATCACCTTCATTTTCGCTCAAACTGTGTCAGGTCATCGAGCGTCACCACTTCAGCGTAACTTTAAACTAATCTCACTGTTTTTGTTTTCTACCCCGAAAGCATTACTTTCGCTGCTAAAGTTCACTGCTTCCTGCTGGTCTCCTGCTTCGTCGTCTCGGTGGTGGAATATAATCGAAAGCTAAAAGGAAATTTACTTCCTAAATAAACGCTTCAACCGTATTCCGTTTTCCCGTCGCTCATTTGTACCAGTCATGCTTTGCGGACGTCTTACTCGATGAGTTCGATGGCAGCCGTCGGTTAGTTACGCAGCGGTACGCAGTTCAACCCTATTCACACCGTGCTCTAGAAGCGATCGGGAGGTAAATGTAAGCGAAATGCTGCACCACGAAGTTAGAGGAACAGAGAACAGGTAGGACTGTTCCGCTGCTAAAGCAATTCGGGCAAAGAACGAGGAACTAGCTCGTAAAATACGCAAAACGGTGATGCTTCTGGCAGTGAGAACGGGTCAACGTATAGTAGTAACACCGTGCGAGCTACCACCGGTGGGCATACGATCCGGATGAAAAACTGGCTCCGCTTAAAGGTATTACCGTTCGGTTCGCCGATTCATCAAGTCAAGGTTCTGGACTGGATCCGGTGTCTGGATCAAGAAAGCCACAGCTCATGCTGGTGGTGCTTTGTGGTGGTGAGTTTATGCTAGCGTACCACCATCACCACCACAACCGAAAACGCCTGTGAACTGAAGTCGTCAAGCCACCTGTCGAATATCGCGTGCCCGAACCGGAAAAACGTCGTGTAAGAAGCGTTAACGAAGAAAATTAAGACGACTGCAGCAGGTCTCTTCATTCTGAACCCCCGAGCTTCGGATTCTCCGCGTGTTTCTTACTGCTTTTTTTTTCAATCCACCAGAAAATGTAATACTGAACAGCAGCGAGAAAGCGAGAGAGAGAGCGAGAACAAGCGCGAGAATGAAAAACGTGCTTACCGGTAGATTGGGATGAGTCAGTAAAAGAAAAAGGTGCCCGTAATTCAAACCGAAAGGATCGAAAAAAAAAACCGACGGCAAAAAGGGATTGGCTGCGTTAGGTCAAGTGAAAAAAGTGCCAGGATGCACTTTTGGACAACAGTTACGGATAAATGGTGCCATTTACAATCGTAGCGGGAGGTCGACAAAGACTTATTAGCCAGCTCATTACAAAGGTAAAGAAAAGGGAAAAAGTCGCTCAAACGTTTTTGTGCCACTGCCGTTGCTTACTGTAGCGTTGAAACGAGCGTAGAAGGTCCATGGAAATAATATTAAGCTTTAAATTTAAACCATAAATTACGTTCTATTCGGGACAAAATAAATAGAAATACATGATCATGAATTATACAGTACTAGGGTAGGTATGCCAATCGTTGTGCTATCGACAAACAAAATCAAAATTATGAATTAAAAATATGGTAAAGACCTTCTTAGGTTTACAACTTTTGTAAGTATTTGAAACAAATAATTAAAATAATTATCCGCAAAAGTCAACCCGTCCATATCAATGTGCGAAGAACTGGTGGAAGAACTAGTGCAAAAAATCCACCTTAAATCATCTTTAAACAATTTTTATAATTAACTTAATCTTAAACCACATAATTGAGCATTTCATGATGCTATACAACCATTTTATCGAGTTGGAAAATAGTATAATTATTCCTACAAGGAAAACTGACTTAATTCGAGTGTTGGTGTGGTAGTTGTTGAGTTATTCTTGACAGCATGAAAGTTCCATGGAGATTTAAGAGACAAGAAACAGTTGTGTATCTGTTAGCGTTAAATGTAAGTATATAAATTAAACTAAAGATTTTATGTAATAAAACTTAAATGTTACTAATAGTTTCTTAAACATAGATCTTGATGACGCTATTTCCAACCAACAGCAAAAGATACTGCATAATTTTGCATACAAAATCACTTTAATTTATCACAAAAATTAAAAAAGAGCCGAATGAAGTCTTCTCTTACTTGGCCTAACGACCTCTTAGGCCATGCCTGCCATTTTTGGTTTACTAAACTTGTTAGCAATACGGCCATGCCGTTCTAAATGAATGCAAAACTTATTGTTACCCTATAGTTGGGTAGTCAATCCTCACTATGAAGACAGGCGCCGCTATCGCATCGACCACCGGGCCACCCAAGTGAAGTCTATGAGACGCGAATAAAGTCTATGAGACTCAAAGCCTGTCTAAATAAATTGAAAAAAAAAATAATTCAAATTGTTTTCCTCAAGGACCTATTTTTAATATTTGTAACCAATTCTTTAAAAAATATTCACTCTTTTGTTGATGTACATTTATGTTCGAGTAAACGACTTTCATGTAGATGTCTAGACATGTGCAACATTTTTTACAAATACGATCAATTAGGGCTTGGGAAAATGGCTTTGATTTTTGTATGAAATGTTATACATAATCAAAAACTGATAAAAGAGAAACTCCAGTGAAAAATTTTTAATTTTAGACTCAAAAAGTCCTTCGTTTTTGAATTTTATATCAGCAGTTTTGTAACAATTGTTTTTACCGGGAAAACAATTTCAGTGAAAACTCGTCCTTAATAGGTGCACCTACGCTAGTTTATACATTGAATATTTAACGCTCTGTTAGATCTCTGTTTTTCATATTTCATATTTCATATTTGACCTCTGTTTGCTTCATATTCTATTTGAATCCCCTTTTTCGCTACCATTTATCTTCTGCTTCTGCTTTAATATTCTGCTATTCCATTTAAATTTATTTTGATGATTCAGTTTTCTTAAATATTTATGATTTTGAGTTGATTTACATGTTTTTATATTATTTTTTTTAAATTTCCTTTGTTTGTTCGCGTTTCTTCACAATGTTTCTTACATGCTGTGCTACATCATACTTAAAGAACATCATATTTAAAGATTTTAATTAAAAACCCGTTTTTAATAATATTTATAGCCAACTTAGACACTATTCAATTCTATTCTTTCGTTACCGTATGTTAAAATGTTGTTTATTTATTTATTTCAATGTTCAATTGATGTTTCTTCTAAAGTCATGTTAGGTCCTGATCTAAATCTCTTGATTTTAAGAACAGTTTTTGTAGATCTTTCGTAGGGAACGCTTCGCAAATAAATAAATAAATAAATACAATCATAAAACAACCAATAGTTAACTATTGATGTAATTTGTTTTGTTTTAAATCATTTTTTTGTTTTATGTTTTCAGCCTTTTAAGTTGCATATTGTTGTTTATGAATCGTAAGCAATTTTAAAATAACTTTTTGCTCATATATTTTCTATTCATTCGGAACAGCATAAGCATCATTACTTCAATAAATACTTTATGCTAGTCCAATTTGTATTTTATTATGTTTAACTGCCTCCTTTATACTCTAATTCTATTTGATGTAATTGTCATTCCCTTGAATCGTTTTACTGCTCTTTACATTGAATTATCTTGCCGTGCTATAAACTTTTCCAATGTTTCGTTTTTTTTTTTATATTTCCGAAAGGTAAGCCGCCCTCCACGTCACCATGCCTACCGATCCTGTCTAGACTTAAACCCCACCCCATCAATCTGATCGCTTCAAAGGAATCAATAAAATTTGTCACGAGAAAGTTTCCACTTGCCACCGGAGAATCAAATTCACTTTCCGTACACTGCTTAAGCCGCTTTTGACAACAACCCTACCCATGCGGGAAACGGGTCGCCTAGCCGATAAGGATTGGAACAATTTAGGACACTGCTTACCGTCCCCTGCATCATCTATTCCTGCTCTCTCTCTCTCTCCCACTGCCAAAACGGTTCCAAATCCTATGGCTCAATCGATCCGGCAAGAGAAAAAAACAGAATCCCCCGATCAAAGAAGGCGTCAAAGGCGATGCTTTGTGCGAAGGGACAAAGCGATGAGAACGCACACTTGCAACACAAAGTTCATCAAACAATAGAAATGGACCGTGACGCATCGCCGCGGAACCGGAAAGGACTATCTTGGAGGGAAGCGATCAGACCGACGCTAGAAACTGACCCCTTGCGATGAGCATGATGTGGGAGATTTCGTTTGAGCCTTTTGCAAAACGCAATCCAGGACACTTTAACTGATCCTTTCGAGACTGTTTTTTTGTCTGACTCGAGCAAAGGCTATTCGCTTCCGCTGACCGACTGTTGTGTGTGTGTGTGTGTGTGTGTGTGTGTGTGTGTGTGTGTGTGTGTGTGTGCGTAGATAGAGACGAAATTCCCGCGATCGGAACTAAGGAAGAAGGAAGGCAACCCGGAACGGAGGATAGAAAATGCAACTCCGGAAGGAATTGAGTCATAGTTCGGCTCGTTTCGGTTTCGGGGAAACAGGATAAATATCAACAAAGCAAACCAAAAATTTGTCTAATCATGCACGAAGATTGAGATTTTAATCTTTCACTTTCATCCGCGCACACAACAATGGCCGACAGCGGTCCGGGCTGCCAGGGTCTTTAACCATCGCCCGGCTACCGTAGATCAATCATCGTGATGTTGCTTTCTTTCCCCGAGCTTTTTTTTTGTCTTCTTCTTCAGTTGGCGATTTCGGTTTCTTCGGCTTTTAGTCTTTTTGCCTTTCCGGACGAAGGTTAATGGGTTTTGCGTGAAGCAATAGCGATAGTAGCTTGTAAGAAGATATGAAGCTAATAAAATGGCATTTTGATCTTTAAAGAAATGACAAAACCCCGATCCCGATTGAGCGTGTGGGTTCTATTTTAGAGATGAAAAACAAACCAAACAAATGATCAAAATGTATCGAGCGAACCGTAACGCGAACCCATCAAATCGATATCCGTAGCAGAAAGAAAATTATTTCAAGCTTTTGGTGCCTTTCCGTCTTCAACGCCTTTCATCGTGAGACGTCGATTGCTGCTCTTGCTCCATTGTACAACCGCAAAAACCGCGGAAAACGATTATTAACCAAATTTGCTGCGGTACCTCCGATCCTTAGTAGGTCCAGCAGCGTCCATATGTTGCCCGTACCTACCGACAAACCATCGACAACAATATGCCCTTCACGGAACGAAATCAATCCATCGGCTTTTTGGGGAGGTTTGGGATTTGGTTTTGGCATCGCGGGAGGGTTCTTCGTTCGAGGTTTTCACTTTTAATCAAAATGTTATTTTTCTGCTTCGGAACGTTTTTTTTTTTTTTGGGAACGGAGAACACCCAGGGCGCGCTGCGTCCGATTTCCCATCGAGTACACCTCGCGCGGTACATGATGTGCGGTAAATGGGCAAGATGTTGGGTAAAAGGGTTGGTACTCGGTTGGCGGGTTAGCAGCTAGACTCTCCTCTCTCTTTCTCCCTCTTTCTTCTCTCCAAGTACAGACTGTACCGTGGTCACATGCTCGCATGCTGTTTGGCAGGAGGTTGGTTCTGTTGAGTCATGCACCAGATGAAGACGGTGGATGATGGAGTAATGAATCTAATTAATAATTTATTGTTCCCTCTTTAACATCTTAATCTGGCTAGCTAGCTTCAGCCCGCGTGGATGTTGGGTGGTGCAGAGAGGGTTTTTTTTTGGTAAAACTGGCCAAGGCAGACCTTGATCAGTGAATTAATCCACAGCAACAAAAGATGCGTTACAGGGAACAACCAACTTTGCCGCTTGCTGTAATGAACGATTTTTGAGGGGCTTTGTTTTGGACGCAAAGGATTATGGAGTTGCGTCTCGGACATGAATTGAAATATTAGTTTTGGGAGAAAGAAGTACGCCAGTTTAAGGGGAACTTAAAAACTTGAATATACTATAAAGATTGCTTGGAATAAGTCTAGTACATTATGTCTGGTTAAATCTGGTAAGAGTCTACTGAGAATGGACCTCTCAAGGAACTTTTTATCCAGATTGATTGAAAGCTGTGATAATCGTTGTTCTACAATGTCTATTGATTTCAACTTCATAAAACGCGTTTATATACAAAAACAATTTCAATACCCTCAAAGAAGGGTTTCAGCAGTTTCATCAAACCTTTAAGCTTAACTTGCTTGTTTACTTATTTCAAATATTATATTAAAAGGTTTATTTAATACATGTTGAGCACTACTCTGACACACCATGGATCTGGTGGCTTGCTACGTTAACAGGAATCCTAAGATATCTTAACAACCCAGCGTTAATTAACTTTTCTCTCATGGTCGCCGTACAAAGAAGCTGTAGATTTCTACAGCTCGTTTAGCATAATTGATAAATATAGATATTGAATCATTAGTAATTAAGTATGAATTGGTTTGTCTTAGACGATAGTGATATATGTTCTTTGTATGATATATGTTTAGAAATCCATAGAACATGCGGTAGAATAGCTAACGCAGTACGAGAATTCAAGATGCACAACAGTTTCCAACGGATATCTTGAATTTATACCTTGCTCACTAGGTATGGTTAACAATCCAAGATTCTCGTGAAATCACATACGAATTCGAGCCAATAACATCCGACAACCATGATCAAGGTATGAAATAGGATCCAATCTGACGGTGTGTTTAAATAATCCCAAGTTGTGATAACAATTGACACGGCGTAGCTAGAATAGTTATAAAGCCAGAAAATGCCCTGCTCCTTCAATATCTGCATTAGTTTAACTATGCTAACGCTTTTTTATGGGCAGGTTAACCTAATATTTTGAAGTCTAAGGTATTTTTTCAACAATACGGCCAGGCCGTTCTATATGAATAAAAAAAAAGGTATTTTCTTTTTTCTTACTTAGGTTTAACTGTAAACATCAGGTCTTTGCTTCTACGTCAAGGATGACATACATCGGATCAGTGGTACATATGTAGATAGATATCTTCAGGCCTAGAAGCTAAGGGGCACTTAATATTCTTGGAAAAATAACCCGTGCGTGTTTTGTTGTATGGAATATTGAATCCTATTTGATGTCATCGAATCGGATCATTTTGAATTCACATTCTATTTAAGAAACGTTAATTGGATACAGAGAATAAACTGGATACAATTCAGTTTGACTTTTGCATAAATGAAACTTTCCAAAACCTCAATTTTTGTTTTCTAAGTTGAGTCAGATTTGCTAAAGATCAATGATGATTGTTCCTTCCAAGTTTCAATCTTTTCGAAGACTTTTAGTATTATGAGCGATAGAGTTGGCATGCTATTTGACCATCAAATTTACAACTAAAGCCAAATGGATCCTTAATGCATGTTAAAATGACAATCCTACATATGTCATATTATTTTGAAGCTACATGACTGTAATTTTTATCATAACGAGTAATCTTCTATGCTTCTATGTAATGTTCTTGATCTTTATTCTCACATACCGGCTTTTTCATACCATGCCATTACTAATAGTAAAGATTAGATTTAAGAGGAGACATAAAATTACTTGAGCATTGCTGCAGCTGATAAGTAAGTGAATAATCTTGAAGTCACTTAGGTCACCTAGTAGCCACATGTAGAGGAGTGAAACAACTAACGTTAGAGTATAACGGCAGTGTCAAGAGTTCTGGTAACTTAAACATGGCAGATATCATGAAGAAAATTTAGGGAGGTAAATTCAATTAATATTGTTTCTTAAGTTTAGCTTACGTATAAAAAATAAAAAGAGTCTTTGTATATTCAAAAACAAAAAAGATGTATTTAGAAGGCATGCTCGAAATTTTATGAGTTTTTCAGAATATCCAAGGAACAGAACCTAAAAACCTATGACATCAAAATGTTCATCATTCAAGTATGCTTAGAGTAACAATTTTTTTCCAGAAGCTAATCTGCGCATAGCTGCAAATGGTTCACTTTATAGCTTCATCCGCAACAGTGACAAGCACAAATGTTCGATCGGTTCTTCTCCGTTCTGTTAAAAGTATCTCTCTCTTCCCGGACTGACTCCCTTGATAGAAACATTCAGATCAACGATTATCATATCTAGCATCAGCGTTTTCTTTCTAATTTATGTTAAATACCTGACCCCGCTGCTAAACCAATGGCCGATTTGGTGGCTTCATCCGTGCACGAAAATGGACGCTCCGCTGGATAGATCGTGGGGGCAAACGACACATCGCACAAGGCACTCTGGCATGCGAAGGGAAGCACGTGAATCTATTAATGATTCATAAACACGGCAACAATCGGGCCGTGTGTCACTGTTGTGTTCGGCGATGTCGTCCACCTGTCGTGGTACGGAGCAAGGGATCACACAGTTAATAGCTAGATTTCGATAAGAACGAAGCTGCGGTTCATTAAATGGTTTTTGGGCTGCCAGCAACTAAATAATTTCGCCCCCAGGGCAGTCGGACAGTGCCATCCGTTACAAACTTCCGCCCGATGGTTCTTGATGTCTTCGAAGTTCCACATCCATCCACGCGCAACGTCAATCGGCGACACAATGATGATGATGATGATGAGACGATTATTATTATTTCCTCCAGTGCAACGGCCATCAGCCCCCGATGGCGGTGGCGCACAATTTATGCAGATGTACAACGCACCGCTGTATATAGGACAAGCGGTTCATATTTTAGCGCCCACACACGGTTGGACGTACCGGAGCCTCTGATGCTGCTGGTCGGATCCGTCTGGATGACGGCATGATTATAAACACTGAAACAAATGCTGGGTGTTGGCTTCCGTACCTCCAGCAAATCCGTTGCACAACACCACAACAAAGACCGAGAGCAGCAAAAGAATCGATCCGTTACTCTCGGTCAGTTTCAGACACTGGACCAGGGGCCTGTTGTAGCCACACCAGACACGCGCACGCTAGGACATTATTGAAAGTGAATAAAATATTCGAATTAACGAGTGTCGAGCGTGTTGGAACGATTTTGTTTCAATATTTTACTTCCCGTCTTCTATTAAGTCAAACCGTTTTTTCGTATGAAACTCCCATTCAACGCCTTCCCGGGGACCGAAACCAAATGCGCAAAAGTTCGGCAGGGAACGGAGTCGAAGTGCCCGAGGGCTCGTATTGGAGATTGGGCCGCCCAAAACAAGAAACAACAAAGAAAACGTTTATAGACGTGCTTTGGGACAAAAACTGGGGAGGAACAGTGAAACACGAAAGAAGTGAAGAAGGAAACACAAATATCAAAAATATAAAAATACAAAATCGCTTGTAATCGTCGCGTGGGCGATGCTCGTTTTGTTCTGATTTTTATTCCATGTCGAAGGTGTTGCTTACGCTTCGAAACAGTGTGTTTTGCCTTCGGTTTCGTTTCTTTTAGGTTTTACATTCGCTTTTTTTGTCACTCGTGCACTTTTTTATCAAGTTTCTTTAAGTTGTTTTGTTGCTTGCTGTTTACTTACACTTTTTTCTTAACTTAATGTGATTTTATTACTATTTTTTATATAAATTTGAAAATGATACAATAATTGAAAACCGAACAAATCCTCTCGATCAGCGGATAGCTTTTTTAACTTCCCATTCCTTCCCGTTTAGCCGGTCGTTATCGATTTGACTTTGACTTTCATTGCCGACTAACGACCAACAACGGCGCTATTATTCCACATCTCAGTCTGGCTTGATTTATGTTTTTGAGCTCGAAAATTAATCAGCAATTACTACGAACTTTGCGCTTTCCCTTCGCTTGCCGCACGATTCGCGCATTTGAGGGTGGAAAACTTTTTTCACGTCTTGCCAAGCACGTCTGTGTTTGGTGCAGGTTGGGAAAATACAAACAGCGACCGTGCACGGTTACCAGCGACATCGACTCCACTACTGTACCAGGGCAGGTCGAGTGGCATACCGCTTGCTGCTATTGCTTAAAATAGCGCCACACTGTAGCGTGTGTACTGCGCGTGGCTCACGCTGTACTACGGTGAAGTAATTAATAGACAAGATTAAGAAGAATTATTACTTTTTCTTGATGCTTTACGCTACCTTCCGGCTGGCAAGAAATGGCGCGACAAGCAAATGGTTCTTAGTAGCAAACGGAACACGAAAAAGAGAAAAGCAGCCAGAACTTTTCTATTTCCATTTGCTGCCAGTCGTTTTGTGCTTTCTAAGTTTTTGGGGGGCAAAGCTTTTCCGCTCGCTCTGCTACTCCGATTAGCGTCAATGTGTGTACGCATTCTTGCTTTTCCATACATTTTTTTTTCTAGCCAAAGTTTTCGGTTCTCTTCTTCCAAATTTCTTTTTCCTCACTTTCAACGGAGAGAGTGAGAAGCTTCCACCATAAATCTGGCTCGGAAAAAAGGCATGGGAGCTCCACAATCAGCGACAGTCAGTCGTTAAAGTTAGCAAAACTCTATCGATCCAAGGACAACTCTAAATCTCACTTTTATGACCCGAAGCAGCAAGCAGACTGACATGCTGTCCCGGGGGGTGGTTTTATGCTTGGCATTCTTTTCTGCCCAGTTCACTGGCTTCTTTTGGGGCGCGTGATAATAGTACACCAGAGGAAGTGATTTATGGTGGAAATTGGTCAGCTTCGGGTTCGGGTGCTTCGATGCTTACCATGTACTTTAATTGTAGCGTAAAGCGATGCTACATTGAGCGGAATTCGGTATTGCACATGTGATTGATTTGATATCTTATGTAACTTCATTGTATTAACAGTAGAAATAGTCAAAATGATTATACTTAATATTAAAACCCAATCCGTTTGCTCAGGGACATCAATGACAGCGAAGGAATAGGGACTGACCTGAAAGAAGAGAAAAGAAAAAATACGATTAGAAGCAAATAGGTTAAAGTCTGCAGTTTGGGATGAAAATCTACAGGATCAGGATAAACAGCTGTTCACAAATATTCTTTTCTTTCTTCACAAATAGCCATAAACTTTTGATAGTTACTTCAGTTTGTTTCTTGGTTATTCCAACAGAAGTCTTTGCTACGAAAATAACTAATATCTTAAGTCAGTTTAATGTAGATACAATATTGTTGGGACTCTCAGCTATTGCAGTAGGTACTTACTTATAAAAGAATCTCACTGGAGCCCATAGAAGAATAGCTTTGACTTGACGAAGGATTTATCTCTGTAGGACTATCTAATATGTAAGATATGACAACGAGAGGATTTGTCGCTTCGAGGTGTAACTATCGAATAACTTTTTTATTTTAATCTACAATTTAGTTCACTTACACCAACGCTTAAAGTAGGGCTTACACTAATACACTAATTATATTGTTACGGATGTAACTCGAGTAGCAAAAATTGATAAAGAGCAGATTCTTAGTTTTTCGTTACTTATTTACTAATCAGGCGCTACAACCACTTCGCGGTCTTGGCCTGCTGCAACAATCCTCGATACCACTCATGGTCTAGCGGCGTCGTCTGTCAATCCATTATCCCGGCCGTTCTGGCGGACGCATCAACGCCGTCACTCCATCTCAGTTTGGGCCTACCACGCCTCCTCTGTCCATGTGGACGGCCTAAAAGGACTTTACGGGCAGGGTCGTCCGGTGCCAATCTCATGACATAACCAGCCCACCGGAGCCTGGCGAGCCTGATTCGCTGCACGATGGAGCTTTCCGTTAAGATCGGTTTAAAATAGCGCAGTAGCGCTATTATTCGCTATTAATTCGCTACTGGCGCGATGGCGCGCTTTCAAATTCCTTCTTCGTTACGGCGTAACGTTACAGTACTATTTCTTCTCTATTATCCGGCCGGCCCGGATGATCGCGATCATTCGATGCTTCAGTTTTTTTTTTTTTTTTTTTTTTTTTTTTTTTTTTTTTATTTCATTTATTTATAGAGGCTTTGGGTCTCATAGACCTCATTCGCCTCTTTTCTGTCTATTGTTACATGTGTGGTACAACTATTGCGAGTGTGGCTAATCTATTACATGAAATTCTTATATTGGTAAAACTATTGTGCGTTGGATTTAAATTTCTCGGTACAGGTTGCTGATGCGTAAAAATCGGATGAGGCGGTTCTGCTGTTGTTTGTCGGGTGATAGTATGATGGCTAGGTCAGTATCAAGTTGGCAGGTGGCTCGGTGTGTAGTGTATCCATGGCAATCGGTAAGGATGTGGCGGACCGTAATGTCGACGCCACAGAAGCTGCAAAGTGGTGGACTGGATCTATCGAGAAGGTAGGAGTGTGTCAGGCGGGTATGACCGATGCGAAGGCGGGAAAGGACTCGTTGGATGTGGCTGGAATCGGGATCATCCCAAGGTGCTGTGTTGTGCTTGATGGAGCGGAGTTTTGTAGAGAGGTCTAGGTTGTGCCAAGTGGTGTTCCAGTGTTGAGCGACTATTGCGTTAGTGAAGCGGATGGTGTCTCGGCGTGAAAGAGCGCTGTGTGGTTCGGCTGGACGAAGCCGACCCTCGTTGGCCAGTCGATCGGCTTTCTCATTTCCGTCGATTCCGGAATGACCCGGAATCCAACAGAAAGTTATTGCAGGTGATGATGGGATGTCGTCAAGGAGCTGGATGTGGGGGTCTTTGGAGAGGCCGTGTTCGAGGGCGGTCAGAACACTGGCACTGTCGGTGAAGATGACGTTCGGAATGTCGGTCCGAAGTCCTTCTTCTGCGGCAAGTCGGATGGCTATTGCTTCGGCTGAAAAGATAGAAGTATGGTTAGGAAGTTTGATGGCGCAGTTATCGTGGTTGGAATGGATCCCACAGCCGGCTGACACCCGATTAACGGAGCCGTCTGTGAAGATGTGGTGATGGTGCTGGTATTTGGTTTGGATCAGGTGCGTAAAGATGCTATTGGCGATATGGCTGCTTTTTCCGGTTCCCCGGAGTAGGTGTTTTAGTTCCCAGTCTATGGCAGGAGTACGTTGATACCAGGGACGTATTCCCCGGCGGGTGGATTGGATGATCGGAGGGAGCTGGTGGTTGGTGAGTTGTTGCAGGACGGTGTTAGCTCTGGTAATGAGGGCAGTTGCGTCGACTCCTTTCTCAAGGATTCGAGCTGCAGCTGCGACAAGTCTATTGGTGATGATGAGTTCAAATGGAAGGAAACCGCTTTCGCAGAGGAGGGAAACGATCGGGCTGGTGACAAATGCACCAGTGGAGTAGCGGATGGCAGTGTGGTAGACGGGAGCTACTCTCTTCTCGAAGATTGCTCTCTCGCGGGAAACAATCTCGATGCCGTAGAGTAGTTTGGGTAGGAGCCAAGCGTTGATGATGCGGTTCAGGGTTGTGCGGGAGGCCCTAGCTTTGCCGGTTCCGAGCATCCGGAACAGGTTCAGCCGGGAGTTGGCTTCCTTCTTAACCCTGTTGGAATGAGGAATAAAAGAAAGGCGTCTATCGAAGGTAACGCCGAGTATGTCGGCTGTCCGAGTGTTAGGTATTGGTGTTTTGTTGCATGTGTGTGTCGTATCCTGTGTAGTGCTCTGGTTTTGCGACTGATAGGACAGTTTATTTTTTTTTTTTGCTAGATCTATGTGGTGGTCTCTACTGCTGGCTTTATCTAATAGATCGTCCAGTTTGGCAAAGTACGTTTCCGTACCTTTACCACACCGGAACGCATGCTGGTTAGTACTAAGGAGATTACGGTCTTCTAGTTCCTGTGTTAATCTACGGTTTACCATCCTTTCCAGCACCTTACCTATGCAGTTAAGGAGCGAGATTGGACGGTAATTGTCTATTTCATTAGAGGATTTTTTAGGTTTAGGGATCGGTACGGTTAGGCTAGATTTCCAATCCGCCGGGATATTCCCGGTGGACCAGATACTATTGTAAATGTTAAGGAGTGTTAGTTTGGCATGCGGGGGAAGATTTTTAAGGAGTGGATAACCTACATTGTCAGGGCCTGAAGATTTGCCCTGACATTTTCTAAGGGCCCAGTTTAGTTCTGCTATTGAGAAAGGTCTATTGTATCTATGGTTAGTGGCATCTACTTGGGGAAGGGGGATTTGTTCTGTGGTGAGTTTGCGTCTACGGAATTGTGGAGAAAAATTGTCTGTAGCCGAAACGTTTGCAAAGTGTTTTGCAAACGCTTCAGGTACTTCATCGGCAGGAATGGTGGAGGTGGGATCGGAGGGTTGATTTAGAATGATGGGAGCATGGGAGCGTTGGTTGCGGCCCGAGAGCACACTCACCCGCCGCCAAAGCTCCTTACAGGTCAAGAGAGGGTTGACATCAGCAACAAACTGATTCCAACTACTCTCTTTCGCTGTACGGATGGCTTCTTTGGCAAGGCGATTAGCTTCCCGATACCGTTCAGCTAGTATGGGTGTGAAAAAATTGTCAGGGATATGGCTGGCACGGCGGAATCGGCGTAGAGCAGCGCGGCGGACTTTAATAGCCTGCGCGACTGTCTCATTCCACCAGGGGACATTTCTATTGGGGGATGTATTGCCTTTGGTACGGGGGATACTAAGGGAAGCTGCTGTTTCTATGGTTTGTATGAAGCGGGAAATGGGAGGGTTTTCGTCAAGGGGAAGATTGAAGCGGATTTCTGTTTGGTATTTTTCCCAATCAGCCTCCTCATACTTCCAACGAGGACGTACGAGCGATGGCTGAGAGTGAAAGGTACTGCGAATGAAAAGTGGGAAATGGTCACTGTTGTGTGTGTCTCTGTCAACGTCTATGTGGAACTGTGGTGCCATGGAAGATGATACCACACAGTAATCAAGGATGGAGCTTTTCCCGTCAGTAGGGGAAACGCGGGTTGGGGTTTGGTTGTACAGGACTTGTAAATCTACGGTAGGGAATATACTATCTAAGAGGTTGCCACGGGAGTTGGTAAGGGGACAACCCCAAGTGCTGTGTTGGGCATTAAGATCTCCGAGGAGGATCAATGGATAAGAGAGCTGAGAGAGAAGGATGGGAAGATCGTTTTGTATAGGAGATAGCTTGAGAGAGGGAGATAGATACATGCAGAGAATGGTTGTTTTTATCGGGGATGCTATTTGTACGGCTACTGATGGGATTGAGGTGGTTAGTTCTACTTTTTTAGTTGGAATGTGCTTAAGAACACCTAAGCACACATTGTGATGAGGATGGGTAGGATTTATGTTAAAAAACCAGTTATAGTTCTTGAAAGGAGTGTTAGAAAGAGAGGGAATGGCTTGAGTTTCTTGTAGGGTGATAATGCTAGGATTATGTTTGTTAATAAGGAGTTTTAATTCATCTATGTTATTTCTAATGCTTCTAATATTCCAGGATAATGCAAAAATGGGGTTTTGGTTACTGGTGATTAAGGGATTTTGGGGATCGCCCGTAATGGAATGGGCAGGGGATTCAATTGTAAGGTTGAAACAGAAGCTAGATAAGGAATAAAGGGATTTATCTAGCTAGGTTTCTTCTTTTTCTTACTACGGGTGGAAATGTGGGAAGGAGAGGGGATGGGGTTGGTGTTTGGGAGAAGGGGAGAGAGAGGATTGAGGGTGGCAATGGGGATGGGAGTTTCCTCTTCCGAGGAGGGGGAGCCCTTATTCCCGCGGGCTCGCTTGCGGGTGGTGGAAGTGGAGGAGGTGGTAGAGGCCGCGTCTGAGTCGGTCAAAGT
The DNA here is from genome assembly GCA_002091835.1 of Anopheles maculatus. Classification (NCBI taxonomy): domain Eukaryota; kingdom Metazoa; phylum Arthropoda; class Insecta; order Diptera; family Culicidae; genus Anopheles; species Anopheles maculatus. The sequence continues at coordinate 40,294 of KZ062760.1, forward strand.
TGTGTCTGTCTCTGATTCTATTGAACTGTCGTTTTGTTGTTGTCTGTCTTTCTTGGTGTTTTGTTTAATGATGGATTTCATCAATTTACGTTGGTCATGTAATTGTTTATTAAGTTCGTCTAGGGATGATTGTAATTTGTTAATAAGATCGTCTTGTTGTTTGGTCTTGATTTGTAGGTTAGTAATAATAATGTCTTTTTCGTCCTGAGTCGTTTGTTGTGCGTATGAGATTCTTTGTTGGATAGGGGAGGAAGCTACGGGTAAACTAACAAATCTACGGGCTTCACCATAAGAGCAGTTATTGTCTACCTTGTACTTAATTACCGCTTCTTCTTGTAGGTACCGGGGGCAGGAACGGGAGAGGGCGTTGTGGGGTCCTTGGCAGTTCACGCACACGGGATCGACGATGCAGTCTCCGTGGGCAGGCTTACCGCAGTTGGCACAGGATTGGGCTACCTTGCAATTCATTTTGGTGTGACCAAAATGAGTGCAGTTGTAGCACATCATCGGCTTCGGGTAGTACGGGCGGGTAGATACTTGTAGGGCACCGAGGCGGAAGGTAGATGGGCTGGAGGTGGCGTTAACTCGGAGCAGGAATATGTTGGTTGGCACTATTTCACTGTTAATTTTCCGGGTAAAACGTCGCACAGAAACAACACGTTGGTCTTTGAGTTCATTAAGGATCGTCTCGTCACTGACGTCCTTAAGGTCCGGGGAATGAAATACGCACTGAACACTATTAAGGGTTGTATGGGGGGTCACTGTCACTACGGTTCCGTCAATTAGTTTTGTCAGGGATTGGAGGGTGGTAAATTGGCGTTGGCTACGGGTCTTTAATAATAGTTTTTTCCCACTATCGATGAGTTTACCGGGCTCGGTAAGATCACCAGCGCAACAGGAAATGGATTTACCGATAATGAAAGGATTTTTAGGAAGGGATGAGCCGTCGGGGGTTTGGAGAACTAGAAATTTCATGTCCCCGCAATTGTTATCCTTATCCATCCACTGAGGGACGGGCCTCTCGTTTCGAGAGGGCCCACCGAGAGGGGGAAAATCCCTCTCGAGGGAAGGTGGGCCTGACATATTAATGCCGGGCCCAGGAAAAGATTTTAAACTGTCCTATCAGTCGCAAAAAAGTACACTACACAGGATAAAAAGGAGACCACGAAACACACACACACACGCCCTCACACACAAACACACGCCCTCACACACACGCACACACACACCCACACAAACACACCCACACACACACTCTTCCACACACACACGCCCTCACACACACAAACCCACACACAACGCACAAAACACACGCTGTATTTTTAGGGTTTTTCCCACCACTGCACCCACCACACCAACGGGTACAATATGCCCCGGTGAAAACCCCCGGGGAAAAACCACGGGTACAACGGGTAACAAACTGCACAGAAAACACGGTGAAGCGATCCAGCAGCAAGGAGGCGAAAATCGTACGGCAACAGGTCACAAACTAGGAGCACAAGCTAAACACGTCCTTCCAGGTTGACTGTCACAGTAAGAATAGATGCTTCAGTGAGCTGTCAGCACCGTACGACTGTTGTTTACCAACACATATTATTTCTATTCTGACTTACGAACTAGTATAATTAATTATAACACTAATACTAACATAGGTTAAGTTCTATTATACTTAGCCTATCGTTACGTGTATATTGTGAGTCAAAAATCAAAATTGGTTATAGAAGTGAATATTTAAAAACTCAAGGATGCTTGTATTCGATCTTTCAGGTAGACAGGTTGCAATTCTTGAAGCAAGATTTTCAATGTAAAACTTTTATAGTGCCAGTAATTCTTAAGACCTCTGAGATATGATTTTTTTTAATTTTTTTAAGTCCTCAACTGTGTTCTTTTTCTTCTTTTGTGGCACTACACCCTCTGGAGAATGAACCACGAGCTAGCTGAGCTGTTTGACCTGATGGTCGTCAAAGCCGGAAGGATACGCTGGTTGGGGCACGTGATGAGGATGCCGGACTCATGCCCTGCCAGGAAAGTGCTCGTCAGCGACCCGTTCGGCACGAGGCGTAGAGGAGCCCAGCGAGCTCGTTGGCTGGATCAAGTGGAGTCTAATCTGAGTGATATCGGATGCAGCCGGGGATGGAGGAGTGCAGCCATGGATCGAGTTTCCTGGAAACGGATTGGACACCAGGCCATGTCTAATAGACGTGCTCCGTAGGAGCAGGCCACGAAAGAAGAAGAAGAAGACCCTCTGTAGGTCTTGCCCTTCTATTTCTAGCTTTCTATGACTTGGTTTGACCCGTAGCAGGATAGTCAAGCCTGCGTACAGCGGGAGGCGGTCCAATATATCAATATCAAAAGATACATTAAGATTTTCTTGAGGTGTCTTTCTTTACCTAAATATTTGGAACACTTCGCATTCTTAACGTATCGTCTCACCATGTCAGCAGTTCATCTTTTTAGTAGGTTCATTTAATTTACAAAGCTGGATAATACGCCATTGGGGATACGGTTTAAAATTAATAAAAAAAATGTGTATTGTAAAATAAGATGAAGCTTTCATGTGTTTATATTTAAAAAAAAACAAACACACACACCTGAAACAGCAAAGTGTTTCAACATAATAGAATTGAAAACATTCGGCAAAATATGATTCCACCTCTAAAGCTAACAAACAAACGCTTCCATTTTCATTTCGCCGGCCATAAAATGGAGTATTGCAATGTTTCGTTAGCGGTTCTACTGAATGGTGGTAGTGCACACATTGCACACTTTTATATCGCACACAACTGTAGGTCATAGCAAAAACGCTTCCATCCACGTTCCGCCAAATAAAACGAACCGAGATGTGTGTATTTTTCACAAATAATTGGCATTTGCATCAAGTGCATCGCCGGAATGGGAAAAAATGCGCGGAGTAGCGACCAACCCGGTAGCGAAATTATGTTCCACTGGTTCAAGTTTGATTGATACGAGGGGTCAAAAAAAAGAAGGTTTTTGAGCAACATACTTGAAATTCAATTGAGATTGCAGTTTGCAACTGGCAAGCATACATTGGCATTTGCCGAACGAAATTGATTTTAACATCAATTGCATTCTTTTATGAAGCAAATGTACAGAGAGAGAGAGAGAGACAGAGAGATCGCGCACACTGGTTGGAGTAGTTCGAAGTAGTTGAACTTTATGATGTTTTCTAATTGGTCCAGAAAATTAAATTTCAGCACACATTTCAATAGCAACCCTACATTTCTTTACTTTAATAATAGGATCTGCAAAGAAAACCCAAAGTTTTTGATGAAATATTAACGATTTCTTAGTAGTTTAAAGATTGCGCCACCAAAGCTTTGATTGTTGGTTGAGTTTTTTGTTTTTCGAAGAAAAAAATGACACAAAAGCGCTTAAGTAAACCCACCAACGCATCAAACGCTCTGCACAGTACCCCCCAGTCGCGCTGCTGAATGATGTGCCGAAATGTGGTCCCGTCATTTGTTGTCCAACGCAACGACAACGACCATCGGGAGCTATTAATAAGACGAAGGCGTACGCTTCGAAAGCTCTGAACTGCAGACAACGATGGGACGAACACCGGTGGGAGGGAACTGACAAGGAGAGAGGGGCAAAGATAAAGAAATAATAGCATATGACAGCGTGGAATCGAACGCGAAGTATGAAGGTGGCTGGGAAGCGTGGTTGCGTCGGCGGGTGCTTAATTTTATGAAGCTTCCAAATCCACCAAAGATGGCGAAACGGACGGCCGGAAACTTTCGAGGCTGCGTGTGTTTTTATTAAGGGTTTTTGTCTCTCTATCTTTTTTTCTTGGCTGCTGTGTTTTGTTTCTCGTTCACCATTCGGTTCGTTTACTTACTTACTCACACGGCTTACGGTCGGTCGCTTTCGGTGCGTTCATATTTTTGGGTATGATGGGTCGTAAACAGTTGACCTGGCCAGGGAAACGAGCGTGTAGTACGATCGTTCATCTTAAGACGCTTTTTTCTCGCTCTGTCGCGAGTGCATGGTTGCTGAGATTCATTCAGATTTGGATGCGTCTCCTTGGAGCATCTTTTTTTTGTGTCACATAAAATTGATTAAATGGGCAGTAGCTGTAACAGTGGTATGGTGTCACCATTCCTGAGCGTTGTTTAAAGATGCACCTTCTGCTGATGCAACTTGATTGTGGGCTGCTTGCGTTGCAGTTAAGACAAAGTGTTTAAAAGTAATATGAAGATTTATGGGAGGATCATATTGTACTGTTTTGCATAATTTTTATAATTTTATATCCTAACATTGTTTCTCTAATTCTATTGCTGTTGCCCAACCCAACAGGATTAATTGCACGTATCGAGCAGCGAGCGAACAAACACATTCCAAACCGCTAAGGGTTGTTTCTTGGAGATATGTTTTCAAAGTTTTGCTACACTGTGACACCCAAGAAGAGCAGAAAGTTAGTCTAACTGGTAGCCAAAAGCGTCCTCTCGCTGGAAGTAGCATTACTTACAGAATGTTTCATCTTTTCTCGAGCGTCTAGCGAAGTTTAAATTGCTATCAAAATACTTTCAGTCTAAAGCAAAAGGACCCGGTACACGCAGCTATATAGCGCAACCAGCACAAAATCGTTCCCTGTAACGCGCGTATAATGAACGCAAAAGCAAACAAGACACCCGCACCACAGAAAAGGATCACCGTGAACGGTACGGAAACACAATCGTTAGGTTTGTGCTTACATTTATTCGATCGTCCCAGCAGGAGCATCAGCCTTGGACTTGCCAACCCGACGATCCAAGCCAAAAGCGAAAGAAGAAAACTTGCCCAACTCACAAACGTCTGCTACTGTTTTGGTTTTTTTTCTTTGTGTGCCACACAACAACAAAAAAGAGTGGCACAAAACTTTGCCATTCGCACGAAACGGCATAGTTGGATAGTTTCATATAAAAATTTCATTAAACTTTTATCACACTTTCAGCATAGTTTGCGTTTTATTTTGTTTATTTTATTTCGCTTATTTCGTGGCATCCGTCACGCGCAAGATCGGCAAAGTGTCAATTGCGGGGTACGAAGGGAAGGAACGAGATGAGGAGAGGGAGGTTTTTCTTTGGAAATCTTTTGGAAGGATCAAGAGAATGGATGACACGATCGCTTTGATTTTCGCAACGAGGCGAGCAGTGTAATTGTGGAAAGGTTTCGTGAAATGGTTTTGTTTGATTGTAGCTCAAATGTGATAAACTTGGCAGGAAATGGCGAGTTAGCTTGAGTGGTTAATTCTCAGGAATTGTTGGTTTTGCAGGGACAAACGTTTGTGGAACGAACAACATTTTGAGGGTTCATTAAGGTTTGCATCGTATTTTAAGACATATTGGCTCTTCTTCTTTTATTTTTACTGGCACTATACAACCTCCAAAGATGGTGGACTTCAATTACTGCCTTTCTCGACTTCCTGCCGTGAGATGATCAGTATTTTGTCGTTTTTGGTCTTCACTAGCAAGTAATTTTTTAGTAACTTTACTTGAATTATCATAAGTTTGATAGGAAGTCTGGCATGTGGAAAGACTATTCGATTGTGCTTCTATGCAAGTCTCTTAATGTCAACAACTGGCAGCAAAAGAATCATTTCTGGTCCAACACGGGAAGGTGCGTAAAGATAAATAGAGAACAGAAGGAAAGGAGCATCAATTATGTTTGACAGAAGTCCTAAAGTCCATAAAAGAGGATTTTGAGATTTTGGCCATGTTTCAAGTCGCGCATTGGACACGCTTTAACCTGGCTATCGCCATTATCGCAGTACGACATAAGAACACAAGCATATTCGAGGATAGATCGCACCCAACAACTGTACAATGTCTTCAATCAAAAAAGATCTTGGACCTTAGATTTTTTATACACAAGATACGGTTTTCAAATCACCATGAAGTATTTTTTCATCTATCCACAAGTGCAGCTATTTATAAATAAAGTGCTTTGACAATTCCCGCATTAAATGTTCACAAATTGAACGTTAAATGAGGATTCAATATGGCTATATGGCGAACAAATTCCAGGAAACTGATCTGTGTTCATGATCTGCCAAGAATGTCGACTCTGTAAATAAAAATAAGATCGAGATTCCTCGTAGCACACAAGAACTCGACCTCTCGAAAATTTAAGCTATCTATCTCGTAGTGAGGTCGCATTATTCAACTAGATAGTATCAAGAAGTCTTACTTACTTACTTATCAGGCGCTACAACCGCTTCGCGGTCTTGGCCTGCTGCAACAATCCTCGATACCGCTCGCGGTCTAGCGCCGTCGTCTGCCAATCCATTATCCCGGCCGTTCTGACGGACGCATCGACGCCATCACTCCATCTCAGTTTGGGCCTACCACGCCTTCTCTGTCCATGTGGACGGCCTAAAAGGACTTTACGGGCTGGGTCGTCCGGTGCCATTCTCATGACATGACCAGCCCACCGGAGCCTGGCGAGCCTAATTCGCTGCACGATGGTAAGATCACCGTACAGCTCATAGAGCTCGTCGTTGTAGCGGCTCCTCCATTGTCCTTCCACACATACGGGGCCAAAAATCCTTCTGAGCATCTTCCTCTCGAACGCGGCTAAGAGGGTTTCGTCAGTTTTGGACAGAGTCCATGTCTCAGAGGCGTATGTGAGTACTGGGACTATAAAGGTTTTGTACAGTTCCAGCTTCGTCCGTCGCGACAGGTATTTTGAGTGGAGAAGTTTCCTCCTGGAGAAGGATCAAGAAGTCTAGCAAGTCATTAGATGGCTTACATGATCTAGAAGGACATTAAGTCTAGAAGAGGAGGATATTTTCTGCACCTACAAATGGCCGAAAGGACCCATCATTTAAAGTTCAACCATCATATACTACGTCGAGTGTTTACTGATTAAGGCTAACATTAATTAAAAAAATCATCAAGTCGCCTAAAAGAAACCGATATCCAAGACAGTGTGATTCAGCAGTTTTGGAATTATTCTTATGAGGAATTCCCAGGACCATACAGATTAATTTCAAACAACTGATGCTTTGAAAGTCTACATGGTAGAGTTGATTCTAATAACTAAATAAAGTTAGATATATGTGCCAGAAACACGAAAAGTTTGCAATTCAACCCGCAAGTCAAAATGAGTTTAACATCACTGATCTAGATCGTCATGCATATCTACTTACAGTATAGACAGTGCCACACTAAAGAATTGATGAGTTCAAAATAACTCTGATGATGACTCTGATAGCTGACCCTCTGATGACGACTCGGACGCTAATGACCTAAACCTTAGAATGAATCCGATTGAGGTCGGAATCAAATTTGAATCCATGTTTGACACAATATTGAATTCTGAATCGAACCAAACATCAATATCTCATTTTTATCTAGTACATTGGCCATCCTGATTGTTAATAAACAATACTATCAACTGATCTGTTTTCTTGTGATCTGCGTAGCAATTGAATTAGCTTTATTCGTCCAAACAATTAGAAACATTCTTAAAACTGGCTTTGGAGGCTTCTGAGCGTTTCCGAGCTATTTGATCAATCACGTTCTATTAAATATTAATACCGATGAAAACATTGACCCAGTTCCGTACACATTATTTGCAAGCAAAGTTTCCTTCTAGCGCACGGTATAATCTCATATTGAATTTCACCTCCACTTGACATGCTCTTGCAGAGTTTCGTGTCCCGGTTACTCGAATTAATACAACATTAAAAATAATTCTCGCCTCTAGAACTGCCTCTCCACGGAATCTCAGCCTCCTTCGACGACCTTCATCCGGGTAATGCTATTTGATGGAGAACCATTTACTATAGAGCTCATGAAATGGATCGTTTCACCATCGAATTTTGGTCGATATTGACCGTTCGGTTAACGTGAATAGCCAAGCAAGTACCCTGCCAAACGCCGTTCCACAATACAATAAGGGGCATAATCTGTCCCGATACTTTGCGAAGACGCTTCTTACCGGCAGCATTCGCAAAAGGTCTGCGTCTGCACCGGTATGATAACTTACCATCCGGACCAACCGTTTCGCAAGAGTCAAGCACACCGTACACTTGAGCACTGGCCGGAAGATGGCACGTGTGCCCTGACCATTACAACTTATTAGAGCTCGCTGACGGGGGACGGCACGAGTATGCAGTGGACCACGAGAAAAATCCGGACCAGCGTTGCCTCTGCCGGAACAGCAAACTGAGCAAAAACGGCGGCCAAACGTTAACACCTTCCTATTGTAAGCGTCGAAAACCATCGTCCTACGCGGCTCAGGCCAGCTCGACGACACACTTCGACGCAGTCCGTACAGTACGTCCCATTTGGCCACGGGAGTCGATGAGGGAGGTGGGCCACAAGTTTCGTTAGCTGTTTACGATCTCGTAATCGTTATTCTACCCACTTCCTCGCACGGAATGACGCCATCGCGGTAGGTACGGACACTGGCAGACTGGTGCGCGTCGGGTGATTTACTTTGGTTCACGGTGAAGAATTGCCCTCTCAATCAGGGATTGTCCGGACGTCCCAGTGGACCGGCGTCGTGCTGTGCTGCCCGGGCCGTGCTGCCCTGACGATACTCATCAAATGTTTCGCATTTTATGATTTGTTGTTGTTTTGATCCGGCTCTATCCTACTTTCAGGAGCTTCTCGTTTTGCTTCTCATCTCTCTTTTTCGCTTCTTTGTCCACTGCTTTTTTTTTTGTTGCTCTGTGTGTGTCGTAAATCTTTGCCTCCAATAGTTGAAGGTTGAGTTGGTGTGGAGCACCGATTGGCTTCATTGATGCCGGACAAGATGCGCTATGGTAGATCGATTTTATGGCAATATTTTAGGCTTTACTTTGACCTACCCATAATGTGTTAGTGGGTTCGTGGTAGGATGTAAGACGCCAAACTGGACGTGCGGCACTGATCGAGTGGAGCACCATTTGGTGCCTTCTCAACACCAAATGAATTGGAAAACCGTTTTTCTATTCCTATGAGACACGCACACACAAACACAGCCCCACACATGTAACGTTAAGCGAACTAAACAAGCTTCACCAGTGATTCTAGTCCATTCCCATGTCCATAAAGCTCTCGTTAGCTGTTGTGCTACAAGAGTTCTTCCTACAGCAAGAAAGTCGGGCTAGAAAAGTGGCTCGTGCGGCCGAATGAGCGAGTGTTATAGTGGCCCGGGTCCGGCAGACCGGAAAACATTACTCAAATCGGGAGAAAGAAGAGTGTGGGCTTTAACCAATTCTGGCATAATTTATTCCCACTAGACGGCGTGGCAGTCCGGCACCGGATCTTTCGGGCGTTTGCCGACCGCACGGAACTAGTCGGCACATTTTTGTGTACGAAATATGCGGTTGTTTGTTGTTGTGGTGGTTTGTTTTGATGTTTTGCTTACTTGCCGGTGACGTATCGGTGAAACGCTTACCCGTAAGCTTTTGGGTAGCTTTTACCTGTCACACACACACACAGACACAGGCACACAAAACACACCGATTGGTGTACGAAACGGTGAGATTTATATTTCACAGGATCATTAATTAAACATACTTTTGGCGGTGTTTGTGTTATAGTTTTATTTTTAAAGCCAAATAAATCAAACGACGAGCTGGCAGGGATTTGTTTGCCAGCTTGGCCCGGGCTCGCCATACGGTACGTGCCGGTACGCGAATGCGACCGAATGCAATCTGCTACCATTTTGTGCGCTTTTACTTATTCAGTGTGCTCTGGTGCGCGCTGGTACGGGTGCTATACAGATATATTGGAGACTTTGCGCCTGTCGACATGCTTGCGTATGATAAAGTGCTTTCGAGCACTTGCACCGTGGTGGACCGTGTTGACGGATTAAGACATTCGTTTCGTACAGTTTTGCGGTGATTTAACGATATTCTGATAGTCGGGCTTTAACAAAACCGATATGGCGACGATGGTGGGTGGTCAAATGTGTTCAATAAAAATTTGAATTGTGTGCTGAGCTTATGTGGTTTGGCCTCGTTTTAATGGAGATTTGTAAAGGATGAAAATACTGTTTTATAAACATTTGTGGCTAGTGAAGTCAGACTGATTAACACATTAGTACGATTGTACATTTGATGTTATGATTGTAATATTGATGACATTGCAAATAATTTCTGAACAATATTTCTTTTCACTATATTTAGCTGATATTTCAGCAAAAAATCTATGAAATTCTTAGGCAAAAAAATATAAAAAATCCATCTAATTAATACACTTAGGGACAAAATAATAAGACCACCAAACGGGATGTGCGACAGTTTTGTGCATGACTCTTTGGTTTCAAACAATTATCAAATAAATTCTGCTTAAACTAAAATGTTTTGAAGATATAAAAATAAAAATATAGCAATACGGCCAGGCCGTTCTATATGAATAAAAAAAAATTGTCTTATAGTGTTTAAGATTACAAATGCGGCCTAAACTTAATGTATAATAAGAGCATGGATTTGGAATCAATTTAAATCTTTCTATACATGTTTTAGATGTGTAGAAAAGGATGTGTCGGTTTATAATCTGTCGAGTGATAAGATGGTTGCGAGGTCGATGTCTAGTTGAAAAGTATTTCAGTGTGTAGAGCATCCATGACAATCGATATGAATAGGACGTGATATCGGCACCACAGATGCTATATTAGTGAGCTTCATATGTCGAAAATATAGGAGTGTTTTAGGCTGAAGAGACTACGCAGTCAAGAATAACGCAGATGATGAACCTTCTCGTGCGAATGATGCCGAATCATATGAGCGGTTCCGATTTAGCACAACCATGTTTGTGCACCTCTATGACTCCAACGTACACAGCCAGATGTCGAAGACATTCCTTAGAAAGCTGGTGCAACAAGTGTGTAGTGCTACTCGTACGTCATTGAAGGAATCTTCCTGTACGAATATTGGTGATTCGTAGTTGCAGTACTAATTTCGATGTATCTCTTGATCACAGAAAATGCTTATTGCTTTCTACCATGTCGAGACTCTGGCAGCGACTTTCACAGCGCAAAAGGACTAAACGTGAGCTTTCGCTTCAACTATGATGTACCTCCACACGGTGCTTGTACACCTGACAACTTATCTGTTGAATGTCCCTGACGTTTGTCAGGGAGACTCCTGAAAATGCCCTATTGAGACTGTTCTTGGTGCTCAATCAGCAGTCGTCTTATTAGTTGTAATTTCTGCTATATACTGTAACGATAGCTAGCACTCCTATGGAGGAAAGTCGTATAGTTGCGGGCCGTAAATCATCGTTGGATGCTGAAAGGATCTCATTAGCTTTAGAGACGTATTCTTCGGGATATAAAATGTCTTCACCGTTTATTTCTGAAGTTATACCCAAGCTGGCGAATTGGAAATGTTTAATGAATACTAATAGAGCTGTTATTGAACACTTTTGAATTTTTAACTTTATTAAAAAAATATATCAAGGATAAATTAATGTATTCTAAGGGCGCGGTTGAGGCGGTAGTGACACCGGTCTACAAATGTTAGGACAGCCTGGGGACACTGTAGCAGGTCTTACTATCCAGCTCTAGGTAAAATGAAGTAAAAGAAAACCAGAGATGGTCAGCCGAATCATCACAAGATAGTCGAGCAAAATGTTTAAGAAAAGCTTAAGAGTTAATGAATTATTCAAACAGCAAAACATTCAAAGAAGTCTAAAATATTTGATCGAACAAAGATAAAAACAACATCATCTGTTGTTTCTCTGTAATTTTTGGGGCCAGGATTAACTTAGACCTTCATTGTTATTAAGACTATTGTTATTTCAATAGTCTGCTAAACATGTTTTTTTTAATACATAAATCGTGATCGTTACTGCATCAGATTATTTTACAAGCCATCTTTCGTAATGGTTACATCAAATTGTTCTTGTTATTAGAAAGCATAAGGTAGCTCTATAACTATGGTTTAAGATTTCATTGAGGTCATACATAAAATAAATAAAACATATAAACAAACATAAACATTTAAACAAATTAATTATATTATGAAAATTATTCGATTGTCAATTTATCTTAATCAATGATTTACTACAGCTATATGATAAATCATAGTTCTTTCTTTTTTATCATGCAAGTAGAAAGTTATTGGGTTGCTGATTTCAATCGATCTCACCAGTTCTTCTCTGCATCATAAGTATCATCGCTCGAGTAATTCAATGAAGTATATAACTATACCGCAAGAATCAATGTAAACTCAATTGTTTAAAGAAATAAAAAGGCAAACATCAAGACACAGAACAAACGAAATTATGGCGAGATGATTAGTATCCATAATTTTCCCCCGAAACAAACGAGCAATTCCACCCTCATTATTAGCCACCCACTCGTGAACAACCGGCTCCAGTAAGGCTTTCGGTTGAAAAATGACCCGCACAGATTAATATCTGCCGCATCGCGTAATCACTGCACCACTTACTTGTATGCAGGCAGGCAGCACATGTACGCAACATAATCTTCGCAATAATATATCCTACATTTCCTCCTGTTTTGCCCATTCTAATCACCACATCTCGCCGGAAAGTCCAAAAACGGCCGCTAAGCTCGTGCACTCGGGTAAGCGGCGATCAAAGCAGCTAAAACTGGGAATGCATCGGTCAACCGCAGGTACTCAATCGTTTCGCAAGTTATGTTAACTCGCACGCTACAACATGTGTTCGATGCTGTTCAGGCTAAATCGATAAGCTCTTTAACCGCGACAGCCAGCCAACGATCCGGGACGATTACTCAAAACCCGGCCCCGGAACAGCGTCCATCCGCGGAAAATGGAACCTTGCACACCCTCGGTTAGTTTGTTTGCGAATGTAAGTACTTGTCGAAACATAAACCAACTACCGCGTGCCACCAGTCGTCGGTCACACGTCGGGGCTAGGTACATTCTGGTGGCTTGGTTGTGCGGTACTGCCTCCAAACCGGCCAACACCGTTTCAACCTCACGGTATCTGCTGCTACTGCTACTGGTGAACATAAAACATCCCTCGCTGGTTGGATTTTCCCAACCGTCGGTACCTTCTTTTGCCACCTTTTCGGAGAGTTTGTTCGCCAGGTGCAGGTCGCAACAGTGGCTCGAATGCATCAAGTGTCAGGCTTTTTAAACGATTCACTCTTGTGAGCGCTCGCTCGGATCAGGTGTGGGAAGCTATGTTGTATGCAGACGCTTCATGCATATTGTGTGACAGTGTCACATTGCGAGCAGTATAAAACGAACCTTCAAATTCGTTAAAAACGCATACAACAAGCGCAAAAAACCCGGAACTGTCCTCTGACAGCTCTCTCCAAAAAGGCATCAAGAAAAAACATAATCTGTTACTAAAAATTTGATCGACATAAAAGATAGTTCACACGAGAGAAAAAAACAAACCCCTTCCAACGCATCATTTAAACAACGAAAAAACAGGAATAACCGTCCGAGAACTGTTCATTGAGCGCAGTTCGGTGAGTAATCAAGGTAATTTTATAACGGCCGTAAATTCATCGTCACTCGGTTTGCATTTTATTTATCACCGGTACCGGTGACGGTACAGTGGCTGTGCAGAATTTGATTGTATTTCGACGGCTTGAAACATAAAATTTCCGAACCGGGCACATAAGAAGATTGATGACCGGGAAACAGTGGAAAACGTTGCAATAAATGTGCAGAATAACATAAACTTAAATCAAGCCTATTTGAATGATGCTTGCAGACGATTGTTTTATTTTAACGGGAGGAATGTGTTTGTGACATACTGTTTGGCATATTTTTTGTGTAAATTAAATAGGATTTGCTACTACATGTTGCAATATGTTTGAAGTATGTGATGTGTTAAATTGAGACCAAATTTGAAATGACATTAAAAACTGAGTCGTTTACTTTACAATATATAAATTTACCATTTGTGCAATGTTCTTGTTCGTTTTTTTGTTTGATTAATTTAGTTTTTAGATGGAATGTTCAAACTTCAGTATTTGATTGTGTATCAAAACCCATCCAAGCTATCTTTTTATTCAAAACTCTAACCACCCAAATTATCCAGACGGATAAAACCAAACCAAGGAAGACAAAACTTGAAGGCCAAGATCGCTTTAGATTGTCCCAGAATCCCAGAATATTTTAAAAATGTATTAAATCATTTAAAGATCCTTTTAATTTTAACAATTATTATTGATTCTCGTAAAATGTTTTGTTGTTTAAGATGTACGCAAATTTGTGTTTTTGTATAGTTTTACAAAATACCATGGCTCATTGTACAGATTATGATATATTCTAAGGCCAGATTGAATGTGTCTTCGGATGACGAGACGCTTACCGTCACTAACTTAAGATTCCTTTGTGCTGTTAGTCACTAATTTTGAGTCATTTTACCGTTTGAATAATATTTATCGTTTTTAGGTTGAATAATGACCCGCACAGACTGTTGACTGTTGGAATAATGCTTTGAAACTAACGCTTGCAAGCTTTAACGATGAAGTTACCGATTGTCTTGCCTGTTTCTGTTGCATATCTTCAGCATTCTGATTGCCTAAATTAATTTGACAATTAATAACAACAATTAATTTGAGTTCTTCGAATGATGTGTATTGCAATCCTTAAAAATAATTGAGAATTCTATAATTCTTATTCTTTGGACCCATGAAGACTTTGTGGGTCGTCTTATGCCCTCTTCATGACATGACAAGCCGACCGGAACATGGCTAATATAATACGCAGCACCTTGAACCTCGCAGAATTCATAATTAAAGCTGCTCTGAGCATTTTGCTGTTAAATGCGGCCAATAGGGTTTTCTTGGGGCGGCCCGGCGGTAGATGCGACAGCGGCGCCGGTCTTCACACGGCAGGACCGGGGTTCAAGTCTCATCTGGGCCGTTCCCCCATAGTGAGGACTGACTATCCAACTATGCGGTAACTATAAGTCTAGTAAGCCAGAAATGGCAGGCATGACCTTAAGAGGTCGTTAGGCCAAGAAAGAAGAAGAAGGGTTTCTTGACTTTCTATACAGCCGATGTCTCAGAAGCGTATATGAATACTAAGTCCACGTATGTTCTGACACACTATTCTAGAGTCTTCTTCTTCTTCTTGTCTGGCACTACAACCTCGGAAGGTCTTGGCCTGCTAGCAATTGCTAGCTTTCTGTGACTTATTTATACCCGTAGCTGGATAGTCAGTCCTGCGTACGGGGAGGCGGTCCGCCGGGATTCGAACCCCGGTCCTGCCGTGTGAAGACCGGCGCCGCTATCGGATACACCACCGGGCCGCCCCACTATTCTAGAGTACTGGGACAAAAATTAAATGTGACTTGCAAACCACTTCTAGAGTCATAATGAATCGTCACGTCATTTTAAAATACTCAAACGAATTACTAGTGACTCCTGGGAGTCAATCATTAAAAGACACATATTTTAATTCTGGCCTCTAGCAAAAAAACTGTTCAATACCGACATAATCTCAGCCATCTCAGATAGCCGAACAAATTCAACAAATCAAACTTGTAGATGTTCTGAATTAAGAGATGATCGGACTTATCTTTCGGGTAATGTCCAGAAATTAGGTATGCTGTAGTCCAACTGGTCAGTAAACGTTATCTGCTATAATTGTTGGAATGAATACTGGAGTGAATATCGGGATTTTTAGATTCCAGCTGTTTCTATGAGTTTTGGTCAACTTCTGTGAAGCTCACAAAGATATTCCACCACAGATTCAAGAATATGAAGCTCATGAAAAAAGAAGAATGGCCCTAGCTAATTACTGAGATTAGGTCGTTGAAATTTTGTATTGAAGCATATGTTTAAACATAGCTCTACTCCATATTTCACACCAATATGAAGACTTTGAAATCATTTATAACATACACGCGAGTTGCGAGGTGGTGGAGAACTGAACACTCAGAACGTGACTTGAGGACGTTAAAGCATTACTACTGAGAAGAATGTAGCCTAGAAAGTTCAAAATATGTATAAATTTAATCAAAAATAGTATTGGTCTTTAACAAGTTTTATTAAACATCTAGTAGCAACATGTGATTGATTGTTACTTCTCATAACAAAAAATTAAGTGAGTTGGTGATTGCTTAACCTAGTATTCAAGCTTCAAATCCTTTTCCAATGCTATTTATATAAACATTAAGTGAAAATCGCTTGTTTTTTGCACGCAACTACTTACATCTATTTTCCACATCAATCTCCAATACACTGCACGACGTCCATCAATAAAATTCCCGCAAAGAAGTGTACCAAAAATAACGTTTTCTGTTTTATTATTAATCACACCTCGTTCAGCGAAACGAGCGTCGAGTTTCAATGTCACCGTTGGTGATATTAGATTATGATCACTTTCAGATGTGCCGAATCCAATTGAGGTCACATTGACGGACCACATTGCTTGGTGCTGCAACACCACGGGAAGCAACAGACAAAAAACAACAACATGCGCCCACCGAACCAAACATGGGCGCCTTTTTGTGCAAACCCGGGCATGATATAGCTGTCAAGGGCAAAAACGCCAAGAAGAAACACTGTCCAAGCATCTCATCTCCCTCCGGTCCTGCGCCCGGATGGTATGTGGGCACGCGTACGAGTGTGTGTAGGTATGTCCTTTGCCGTCTTATCATTACCCGCCCTACAAAAAGGGAACGACATACGCACGAACATTTGCCAAATCGACCGATCACGAGCTGCTGCCCTGTTTGTGGCGCATAATGAAATTAGATGCGTTCGAGACGAGCTCGGGTTTTTTGTCTCTGGACTCTGCCATTTTCCCCGCCCTGGAATCGCTCCCTTTCGCCACGACTTCCGGCCAGGACATGCTGGCGAAAAGATGCCGAAAATAAGGTAATTAGTGAAGCATCGCCGACGAAGTAGAAAGTTGCTTTTTCGTTCCAAAAGTTGTCAAGCTTTTTTTTTTGTAGGTTGTTTTGTATCCATTTTTGTTGTCGGTTCGCTTGATAGACAGACTCGTTCGGGTACTGCGAATTGGGAAGATTTGGGGACACAACCAAAGTGTATGTGCGCGTGTGTGTTTGGGGAAACTTTCGGTAGTCGCTTACCGAGGACGGTAATGTTCGCCGAACTGCTGCGCCGAGTGAACCGTATGTGTTGCAGACTTTCTCAGTTTCTGTCCACACGTGCAGCATTGCCTTGGACCCCAAAGCTACACCGTCGGGGATGTGGGTGGCTGTGGATCTTTTATTCGTCAGCAGGCCGTGGACTTAATCGAGCCGGTACGTCCGAAAATGGAAACACTTACCCGGCTGCGTGGTGACAGGCGTTTGGCTGAACCACGGAGGGATCAGAGGTTTCGTCAGGTTTTGAACCGCCAGGGAGATACGTTGATTTGCTGCCAACTGACTGTTTTATTGGCAACAGTGTGTTTAGCCGATTTTGGTGTTTCGACGTTTTATGCGCCCAACCGGTAACGGTTGAGGAAAGTGTTTTGGTTGAAAGTGATTCTTGCGCAACGTCACGTCATAAACGTCATCCAAAAGAGTTAAGAAATCGTTACGCTTTTATACACCTGAGTGATGATATTATTTTAAGTGGTTATAATACCTAAAAGGGAGTTTACAATTTCTTCCTTGGGTCGAGTGACGTTCTCAAGCGCATGAGGCATAACCTTGGGGAAACATAAGGTTTAAGTCAAACTTGAAACATTTATATGGTATCTTCAATTACGGGCTTCAAAGGAACCTTACTTTCGACTGAAGGTTGTAACAAATATTTAGAAGTTAGTTATGAGAAACAATTGGTCAAACAGAACTTTAAAACCTTCGTACTTGAATGCATTGTTACAAGTGTTTGATTCCTTCCAGAAAATTATTGTTTTCATCGATAATTTTATGATTTCTGTATATTTCTGATTCTTTTCATACATACAAATTAATTGAAATAAATAAATATCGGTTCAATCTTGAAGCAGCTTTCTATGTTTTACAAAACTTTATCAAGTGGTTGAATTATAGAATGTTTAAGAGTGCATAAAATATGCAGCAATTATTTTCTACACCATTTTTTACATCATAGAATGCATCGAACTGGATTATTGCAGAAAAGAATTTGCTAGTATTCATATAATTTCGGCAAACTATAATTAGAACCGTCATGACTATAGAGAAGAAGTTCATTCCTATTGATTCCTGGTCAGCGGAGGGACATCTGCATGCTGAGGAAAGAAGCGTTTTTATAGTTCCAGCGCTTTTAACGACGCCTCTTGTACATTGGAAGGACAATGGAGGATCCACTATAACGACGAGCTCTACGAGTTGTACGGTTATCTCCTCATCGTGCAGCGAATTAGGCTTGCCAGGCTCCGGTGGGCTGGTCATGTCATGAGAATGGCACCGGACGACCCAGCCCGTAAAATCCTTTTAGGTCGTCCACATGGACAGAGAAGACGTGGTAGGCCCAAATTGAGATGGAGTGATGACGTTGATGCGTATGCCAGAACAGCCAGGACAAGACCCTGGTTGTAGCGCCTGATAAGTAAGTAAATACTTATATGAGGTTTTTTTATACAAGTTCCATTGTGAATAATATACCATAATACTTAAAATCCTAGTCCTTTCCTAATATTCGCATATTTTTCACAAAAGAAGGTTTCCAGCTCATAGCTTCAACAGGTCCTTTGGTCCAACTCAGTGTACTTTGTAAGTTACTTAGTGTAACTTAGTGTAAATCAGCTCTGAAATTGGTACACGCTGCGGAGAGTGCAAAGTGGCTTGAAAACAAGATTGGAGTAGTACACAACCATCCAGTTAAGAAGATTCTCGATAGAAATAACTCCTTGTTCTATCATCAAGCTGTAAGGCCTAGTTGGTTGTGCAGTCTTCGCTCTTTGCTGAAAATTCGTTACAAGAAATCGAACTTGGAGACAAGAATGTTTGATGATTTAAACTCCACCATTGATTGTCGCTGCATGACGATACACATCACGAGTGCTAACAGTTAACCGGTTAAAGTACTGTCTGATGAAACTACTCTACTTCGACGTAATGAATAATAAAATTTGGGGTTTATAAACCTCTAACACAAAGATTCTGTTCACAATTGCTAAAAGGATTAGAGTAATCCTTGGATTAGTAGCTATAGAAGGACAATTGCAATTGAAAGATCGCTCTCATTTTACTATGTCACACTGCGTTGAATAATTTAATTAAAACATCAGTAGCGATACAAGTCCTAAGATAATATCCATATCGTTAAGACTAAAACATCTGGTATCACTTTACATCGTTGAATAATCGTTGTTTACATTAGCCTCACAAAAATTCAATAGACGAAGGCCTTCTAATACAATCCTCATAATAGCGTGCAGTCATCACTTAAAGGTGTAAAGTTATTGCCTTTTGGAGGAAAGAAAAAAGATGCTCCGGAAAGTAGGACACATTCACATTGTGTCGAGAGACATATCCCTTCAGTAAGACACAGAAAAAAAAACAAAGGCACAAAAATCGTCACAGTAGCACTCTGTTGTTCAACTGTGAAGAAAATGGTTTGTTTTCCCATTGAAAGTCGCTCGTTCTGGTAAACCCATCGGAACGACCTGTGCTGCAGAGAATGCACAATGTCCAAAAAGGGCTGGTGTGTAGTACAGTAGCAGTTGTAGTAGTAGATGCAGTAGGTACAAAAAAAAAACACCGCTCAATTCAAAATTTCTCCATCTCCACCCAGTGCAACAATGGTTCGACGACGACGACGCCGTTGACGCAAACCTGAATATTGCTCCATCAACAGGAAATGCGCTCGGAAAACGTTTGGCTGACTTTTTTTTTCTCGTCCATTCCGTCCTGGGCCTCCTCCGTGCACTGTCCGGCACATCGAGGGTCGCGCTCGTCCAAACTCAAGCAACCGGTAGCGCAAGAAATGCCCCAAAATGCAATGAACCGCAAAATCCGTGTCGCACTGTCAATCAGCATGGCGTGGCCGGGTATGGAGGAACGAACTGTTTTCGTTTTTTTCCCAATGTCGCTTGTTCTTCTTGCTTCAATCTGGCCGTTCCTTACCGGGAAACTCGTTTTGGGCACGGGCCGCCCGTACACAGTGACGATGGGTTACGGTACATTTTACTTTGGCCATTGTCAATTTACCAAATTGGACTGGAATGATGCTGACGACGGCCTGTGCACTTGGCAGATAAAGCACAAAAGTGGAGTTACCGACGACCAACAAAAAAAAACCCCCCCAAACGAAACTTTACACACTCACACGACCTACCGTTACCTGTGCATTGAAGTTGCACGTGGACGGACGGCCCGAACCCGAAACTGCGGTACCCGTAAAAGTCAATGTCTGACCTCAGCAAATCATCGGAACCAGTTCGAAAAAGTTCTGGCCGGTTCGGCACCAATTTTCGGACGCTGCGCCGGTCGATGTGGATGAAGGCAAAGTTTCAAGTGAATGAAAGATAAGCTTCGAACCAGCCAACCATCCCCGGGAATTAATGCCTCGGCAATCGGTGCATGTATGGGCAAACTAATTGGTCTCGCTAACTTTCGTCCTCGTGTTCGTGTGGACGGTCACCGTGGTATCGTTTGCACCGTGCAAAGTGAAAAATGCATCCCATCATAGGGGTTCGAACCCTACGAGCGAGAAAGCTGTTAGTATTTCTGTAGAACTTTTTCTTAACCCATAACTCTCCTCCGGGATAGGATACGTAGGCTACGAAGCATCAGCATCAGTCATACGCAGATGGAAGGAAACAAAAATTTAATGCTGTCCGCTATATGTAATGGCAAAAAATGGGACTCTAGTTTCAACAGTCATTTTATCCGTGCCATAAAATCAATACCAATTTCTCGACGATTTTTCGTTCTCTCCCGACGCACCTCAGTATGATGGGAATTTAAAAATGGAAGAGTAGAACAGTGAAACTTTCCTAGGCGATTCTTTCTTTTTGGTTGGTTTGCATGCTTGGCATCTATCGTTTCGTGTCCGTAGTTCAAGGCATCTCGAAGGAATATCTCAGCTATCGCTGTATTAGCAACATCCAATTGGACATTTCTAGCCTCGCAAAAAAAAAAAAAATGGGAATGGCATTTATTTTGCAGCAGCTAGTCATTCCTCGTATTTACTAGAGTTTGTAATTGGAATCCGTAGCTGGGTGAGCTAAAATTTGACAGATATCAAAGAGTTTTTGCCTTCTTGTACGCTCCCGTCGTGCTAGGGTGCTTTTTTGGACAGTTCGATGAATTGGCCGTACCGTGGTAGTATGTGGCAAGTGCAGTAGTTTAGTGCTTCGATCGAACCGAATCCAGGATACCTAACCTAGGATAATTTGGAACGCCAGTGAACCGATCCTAATCAATGACACTTGAATGCGTTCGATAAGAAACATTTCGTTCGTAATATTGATATTGGGCAGGTCCGTTCGGATTTGAGCCGGTCCGAACTTAGGCACCTAAGGTTGTGAAGTATTCGCTTTCCGATGGAGAATGGATTTAAATTGGAATTGTTTGCCGGAAGTTCAATTTTAGCTTTGAGGACTCGGAAGTCTGTGTGGATTGCTTGTAAAGCTTTGTGCTGATATGTGCTTGATGTTGATACAGTGATCAAATTAAGGGCGCATTGAATGGCTGGCCTGGCCGTTCTATATGAATTAGAAGCTGTATTAAACCCGTTGTTTTAATTTTCGGTGTTTTAATTAATCAACATTTAGAATTTGGGGAGTTTTAAATTAATTTTTGAATACAATAGTCTGTGACAGACTCCTCGAGGGTGTTTAAAAAAGAAGGATTTTTTTTTGCAGGATATTTACAAAATAACCAAAGTCTTACTAGTTTATTAGCTTTCATGATATTTAGAGAACACGAAACAACAGGTTTGGTCAGAGCTTCTTTATCAGTTGTGTCAAACATACGGCCCTCGAGTCTTATTTATTAGGTTCCCAAAAAAATGTTTATACAATTGACTATTGGAATCTTTCCAGCTGGCGTTTTCTAACTTTGGAAGTTGGTTGTCTCAATACTGTTGAAACTGCGTTGTAGTTAACTAAATTCCGATTGTGTAGTTCTTTTATAGTATTAACCACGAACAAATAATTGATATATGTAATTATATCATACAACATTACGTGCGCATATGTATAAAAGTATAGCAAATTAATGACATTGACGACCAATATCTCGGAGTAGTTCGTCTGTTTAATGCTTCCCAAAAAACCTGCCGAAAGGATTCTACGCAGTATGGTAAAAAAATTGAGGATACTGATCTGCGCCCAAGATCGGACAATAAAGACTTCTTCCTGAATTCTGAGGCTAATAAAAATGTAGTTTGCTATGACAAATGTTTCATATGATCCATAATCTAAGACCCACACTAGTAACTATCATAGACTACGTCGAGAGTATTTTGAAGAATTCCTCAAATTTGCTAGACTGCAGCGACGAGACCCACTTGTGTAATAAAAAAATACATATGTTTAATCAATTTAGGATGATACGAATCTTATCAATGCGAAGGTAATAACAGCATTTGATAAAAAAAAGTGAGTTAACCCTATTAGACTCTTCTTATTGATTATGCTAGGCTTATAAATGTATGCCAGTTAGCTGCAAACTACTGATGCTGTCGATTTACGCAACAGAATAGGGGAATTTTTTTTACTATTCAGAGTGTCTGAAATTCTTTTACATTGCTGAATAAGATCAGACTTCTGCTTTGTCTTCTTTGGCTATATAAATTCGAAAGGACTTGGCTTACTTTTAATAGCTTTCCCTGACATCGTTTTAACTCGTAGCTGTATAGTCAGTCCTGTATCCGGAGACCGAACATTATTGATCTAGATTCGAGTTGACGTTTAGCGAACTTTGTATCTTTACATTCTGTATTGTACATTCATTTTGCTCCTGGGATTTCACTTGACTCTTTGAACAACAAAAGCATAAATGAGAGTTTGGAGGACATCTTCTTAATGAATAGTGCTTACGCCATGTGATAGACCCCTTTTATTCTCGAAGCTATATGTTTAATATAATGCTAAGAATTTCAGTTCCCGAAAGATTATAATCTGGACAAATCTGACTGTACTAGATTTCTATCTAAAAAACCTTGAAAGTCACTCCAAAGACATTATTCAAAAATACAAACAAAAGCTTGTGTAGATGTCACAAAAGGGAAATGCCACAAGGGATAAACTCAAGCATAACCATCAATTGCCATTATTTTTAGTAAAACTACACACACACACAATTCCTATCATTAGCCACGGTCGAATCTTTTGCCGGTCGCACAACCGTTCATTAACCCTGCTGTTAAGATGCAAAGATAATCAACCGATAATCGTGCACTCGCATCGCAAAACCCCCCAAATCCTTTCACCGCGCTCACGCAACGTTTGCCATTTTATCGTCCCGGTGGCCTAATTTAGATTTGCCCGCGGAGATATATGGTAATCGGTCAGCTCTTTTTTTTCCACTCCATTCCGAGACCCATTCCCATCCCAAAATAATCCAGCCACCCGGCCAAAACCACCCGGTGAATGACGAATGTGAAAGTGTCACGGTTTGATGTTAAAATTATTTGCGCTGTCGCCAATTTTGAGTACCAATTACGTGACAATTAATGCGGTGCTTTTGGGTGGCGTGCAGGCTTGCAGATTGACACCCGAAGCTCGGGACCCGTAGCAAGTAGTGCCGTTTGCCGTAGCGTTTCGATGATGTCACAGTTTTCCCTCGCTTTGCACGGTCGCTGGTGACGATCCGGTCGGTAGCATCCGTTCGCACAGTGCAACGCCGGGAAGATGAAAGATGAGCTGAGGCTTGAGAACTGTACTGGGCGATGGGAAGTGTGTCCCTGGGATGGATGGCGTGACCGGGTGGTGCTAGTTAGATAGATGATAGTCCATGTTTCATAACCCGTTTGACGCTATCTGTCGCTTCGGGGGCACGATCGTGGAAGCTGTTGCAGCGTGTGGAAAAGAAATATGGCCAACCGTTCGCGTAGGTGACGCCAAGGTGAGTTGTGATAGGTTTTGATGTAGTCAATCGGTTCGAAATCATCTACTCGTTGCTGTAGGATGACACAACTAGTATTTAAAAAGGATTGCCAACAATTTCTTCTCCTTTTTTCTTCAATACTAAGTGGTCAGTGTATTTTTCCTTACAATTTGACGACAATTTGCGGAGGATTGTGTTAAGCTACAGTTCGTGTTATAATTGCAATAAGAAATTATCACTTTAAAGATACATTCCCTCACAATCAATAAGGTGAGTTCTTAATTTTCATCTTTCTATTCTTAATTCATCATATTTTAGGATATTGATTATCTTTAAAATGCTCTAAAGTATCAATTTCTTTTATTATGTCTGTATCCTTAATCCTTTTTTAATTCGTTTTCTCCTGGATTTCCGCTTCTTTATTTGTTACAACTGAAATCCAGATAAAGCTCGTGTTTTCAAAAAATAATCAAACCCATTCAAAGCTGTTATGTCACCATTTATTCACATTAAGCAAAAATAAATAAGCTAGTAAAAGCAGTAAATAAATTAAGAAAATAATTCCAAACACGCATTGAACCTGCCATTTCAATTACCGAATCAATTATTTCTTAACTCAACCTTATGGAGAACCTTCAACGAGCCGTACAATCCTCAAATGGTTGCTTTTTCAACAAAACAAGAAAAAAACACACATCTTGCCGAAGAAAAACCACCAGCACCAGAATTGGAGCACCGTTGCACCATTGCGCTGCCTTTCTGCAAAAACATACACATACACCAGCATACACACGAACGTCATGGTTGTGAATGTGTGTGATTGTGTGTCCTGGTCGTCGTTGTACCCGGCATAACGACAAATAAATGATAATGGTCACACAAATCATCCTGATATCTGCTAACCGCGAGATGATGCTAACAATTATGGTGCCGCCCTCCCATTCTCTGCCCATTCCGACACACACACACACCGGTGAGGACACTTTTCCAGGACCTTCGTTTTTCACACAGCGATATTTTCGTATGTTTTCACCGTTCCACCACCACCACACAGCACATACCATACACCGAGCGTGCTTATTTTCTCCATGTGAAGCTGGGAACCATTTTTACCATCCCAGGAAGGAACGTTGGGTGCACCCACGTGGAAAACTGGGCGTATGTGTCGATGGATGGGCATTGGAAGGGATGGTGAAGGCGCGAACGGGAGAAGCGAAACTGTGTGGCCAATTGCGCCCGGTGGCCTCGAGGCATTATGGAGAAGTTGAGAGCAGTTACAGCATTTCATCTACCACCACTCATCCTCCCACCCATCCTTCCTTTGCCGCACCCTCCTCCCTTCTATCCTTGTTTGCCTGAAGGCTTTCGTGAAGCGGCAGGTCCGTACGCGTCCGTGCAGGAAAATCCGCACACGAAATCTGGCCAAGATTGGTAACACGGTGGTGGTAATACAATTTCGCGATAAGAATAAATTTGAAATTTAATAAAAATCCATGCCCTTTCGTTTTTTTTCCGGGAGACCCGTGGTGCCCGTGAAGATTGCTTCCTGGTCAATGTGTGGATGATGGGGATGAAAATGTGGGGGGGGAGGGAAAAATGTCGATGGTGAAGTGGATGAAAAACTGTTATCATGCTTCGCTTTCACTAAACATCGCTTGCCAGAGCGTAG
>KZ062760.1:66559-109344 GCA_002091835.1 Anopheles maculatus
GTTGGGGATGAAAATGTGGGGGGGGGAGGGAAAAATGTCGATGGTGAAGTGGATGAAAAACTGTTATCATGCTTCGCTTTCACTAAACATCGCTTGCCAGAGCGTAGATTGGTACATGATCCAACAATTTTATCTATTATCTGAATGAAAATTTTTGCAAAACTATTGAATAATGATAGTTGGTAACAGGCTTTGGTAGTTAACGCGTACAATAGTTACATCATATTGTACAGGATGACATGTTCGATTGGCTATGTTTCATATTTGATTAGTTGTTCTCTTCCGCTGACAAATTCCAAATGATTCGTTTCTTATGTGAATCAGGTTTTTTTGTAAGTGTATTTTATTTTCTCCTTCAGTTATCTAGCTGTCGTTAGCCTACATAACAAGATTTTCAACGCATCATTTACCATGTTTAACGCACTACGAAATACTACACCATAAGCTTAAACATTGTACCGTAGTAATGGAATAAATAAATAAATAACACGCAAATAAATTGTCAAACTAAGCTATGCAAAAAGGTCCGTATACTATTTAAACTTAAACAGAAAACGACATTGATATTTAGCGAGCTGTAGATTTGTACCATTTTCAGCAAAGGCTCATTTGCACCAAAATTAGTCGTTCTGAAATCTGTGTTTAAAAATGCCCTAGGTCGTAGTATCCTACTTGGTGCCTGAATACTAATCTTCTCCAGAATCGACGGGACGTCAATATTACCACTGATCAATTTATGAAAAAATATGCACTGTGCCGTCATTCTTCCATGTTCAAGCGGTTCTAGTCCAAATAATAAACATCTAGTACGATATGACGGGCACAAAGAGACACGGGACCATGGAAGACGATAAAACATAATACGTGTAACCTTACGCCGAATCAATTCTATCCTGTTAACTATATATTGTTGCGAAGGAGTCCATATGATACTGGCAAATTCTAAGATCGGTCGGACAATTGCACAGTACAGGGATTTCACACTGAATGGATCGTTAAAATCATTAGAAACACGTAACATAAAGCCTAGTGACCGAAGCGCTTTTGAAATCATCTGTTCGTAGTGGCCTGCTAGTGTGAGTCTTCCGTCTAAGAGGACGCCTAGGTCACGAACTACCTTTGAACGGGGGACTGAGGAACCAGCTATTCTGTAATCGAATTTAATCGGAGCTCTTTTTCTTGAAAACGTTATTACTGTACATTGGTTTATGTTGACACGCTTAAAATTACCTTGGCACCACGAGTTGAATTGAGTTAAACAGTTTTGGAGTTTTTGACAGTCCGCAAGGCCAGAAATTGGTAAGAATATCTTTAAGTCGTCTGCATATAAAAGCTTTTCGCAATCTGAGATAGAATACACTATGTCGTTAATAAATATGCCTTGCGAAACTCCTGCATTCACAGTTGCACTCCTGTGAATGGTGTAGATAGAGCATTTGCTATTTTTACAGTAATGTGTCGATGATTTAGGAAGCTGGACATCCATTTTGCACCATTAACACCGTATTTTGCCTGCTTTGCAGTAAGTAGAGAATGATTCACAGAATCAAATGCAGCGCAGAAATCCGTATAAATGACGTCCATCTGCATTCCGTTGTCTAGCGCAGGGTAGCAGGAGCTCATCATCGAGAGTAAATTCGAGTTAATTGAGCGATTGGATAAGAAACCGTGTTGATCGTTTGATAAGACATGTTTAAATCCTTTCAGAAGATGGCGATAAACAAGTATTTCAAATTTACATTTTAATCAAATGAAGAAACAAAAAACTAAAACAAAACCAGGAATTCATTATTTTGCAAAACAAAATGTATGTACTGGTAAATATGCAAATTTAAACGAATTATGCAGGTATTATTATTTGAACATAACACATATCACACAATCATTTGGTAGGATCGTAGGATTCGTTTTCTTTTCTATAAAAGACTTAAAGGAATTTATTATAGTTTGACAAATTAAAAATACAATAAAAGCCATCGTTT
This sequence comes from Anopheles maculatus, assembly GCA_002091835.1. Taxonomy (NCBI): domain Eukaryota; kingdom Metazoa; phylum Arthropoda; class Insecta; order Diptera; family Culicidae; genus Anopheles; species Anopheles maculatus. The sequence goes on from KZ062760.1 coordinate 68,542, forward strand.
TGTAACTAAACTATTAAAGAAAAAAAATTTCCGCGTGACAACTATTTGGAAGACAACTAGAAGTTTGTATAGTACTTAAAAGTTTAGTTTTCATGGAACTCACTACATATTTAGGTGTATGAAGCAGGCGACACAGGATTTTATTTGAAAGGAGAAGAATTTGCAATAAAACACAATATGTTCACAAATAAAAAGATGCTGCTTTAAACCTTTCAGCTTCCATTTGTAACTTAATTAAAGAATCACATTGTCACATTGTCACAATCACGAGTCTTTATTTTGCTGCAAGCTTCTAAATTTAATAAAAGTGAACTCTTAGTCATATTGCTGCAGCTAAAATTAATCGGGTGAAGAATGGGCAAAGGATAACGTTTATTTAAAAAAACTGTTTATTAGTTATCTTTTGATACCATCATCTACAATAAACCATCTTATTTTTCTTCTTTGTTGGCCATATATCCTGATTTAAAATATTCAAACATAGAGGTCTACGATGACCTATGTTGAAAAACTCTAAAAAATTGATCGGCTTTTAAAATCTGAGTATCTACAGTCACTTTCTGTGAAACAGTCGGGCAGACACGGCAGATGACCTGAAACAGGTAATTTAATCCCTTTTCCAATATTGTTCAACAAATTTTTTAAACGTAATAAATTGCGCAATCAAAATGTGCAATACAACAGCATCAACAATTGGAAATATTCGATCAAACAACAAGGTAGTTTGTTTCACAAAAGATTATCCTTTGATATCAACACGAAAGCCACAATTCTGTAAACCTCTACATTGAGATGATCTCTTCATGATTCTTAATACGTAGTTTACCAATAAATTCTGCATAGTAAGACAAAAACGTGTTGTTTAGAGGTATATTTTTAGCTCTACTTTTATTAAGGAAAATCATTCTACTTATAACGAAAGTTTTAAAGCATCTATAATTTTAAACGAAAATTAATTGTACTAGATTATGTGAATAAAGAAATATGCATGATCTACACTTATGCTTTCAAATAATAATATCCTTGCAAACTCATTTTCGGCAAAACATTTCTTTTTTTTTTTTTTTTAATTCAATTAGAACGGCCTGGCCGTATTGCTTTTGACTTGCTTTTTACCCGTAGCAGAATAGTCAGTCCTGCGTACGGGGAGGCGGTCCGCCGGGATTCGAACCCCGGTCCTGCCGTGTGAAGACCGGCACCGCTATCGGATACACCACCGGACCGCCCCAACATTTCCATACCAATAAATCTGACGCTTAGCAGCCCCACAAAGCCAACGCAAGAAGTGTCACCAAAAGCTTCAGAAAGATGAATTACTAAACACTTCCCAAAATGTCTTCCTGCTTTTCGAATGCCGTGTACCCGTATGTGATACAAAAACACACTTGGCTCTTCGTGCCTTCGTGGAAAACCTTCAATCCAACAGAAGCTTCTCACTGCGGATCGTCTCATCCCGTTCTTTGGACACTTGGGGTTGAATATTTAATTACTTTAAGCTGCTTACGATTATGTGCTTCCTTTATCATTCCGTGAACAGGGCCAGACAGGAACACCTTTCTGGAGGGGAAAAAAAGGATTGAAGTTCTGTCGGTGAGTTCTTTAAAACCGCTCTCCAAAACAAAAATCAATCCAATGTATTTTAGATGAACATCACCAAACTGTTCATCGCATTCGATGAAAAAGAGGGTATAAGTTATTGTGACGGTTGACAGAAAGTTTGCAAACTGGCGCGTCACCGGCGTTGCTGCATCATTAATAAGCGGTAGCCCGGTGATAATTGTGATGGTCCACTTACATCACAACGATGCACAGCACGCGTCGACGGTATTCGCGACGGGCGCGCACAGAAAACTGGGCTAATCATGTACCCCGTACAACAACAACGACGGCAATCACCGTTACTTTCGGTTCTCGGTGTCCACCATTTGTCCACGTGCGCGCGCTTTCAGCTGTCATGTAGGGACATTTTTTGTTGTTTTTGCCCACTTTCTGGTTCTCGATCGGCAGAGACGCATAAAAATGGTGGAGAATTTTCCCTCCCCAAACGTACGATGGTCCGTTCTCTTTTTGTCATGGCGATGCTCTGACGGTTGGTAACGCTTCTGCCAACTCCGTACAGCGGTCCGCGAATGCTCCGTTATCGTTGTCGGGCGCCACAGTCAAGGTTGGCGCGTCGAAGTGTGCTGTGGAGTCTGGTTTGATGGCAAAAATTGAAAACCTGAAGACACTGTGCGCATCTTCAGATGGGGATGAAAATCTTGTTTGTGTCAGCCCCGTTCTGACCGGTTGAGGAATTAATTGTACTTTAATAATTCTACCAGGAACGATAGAGGAGGAACGAAGTTCAGTTTGGCTCTGCTAATGGTGCCATGGCGATCTGTACCCGATCAATTAGGAAGACTGGTAATATGTGCTACTTACAAGCAGGCTTTTAATGTTGTTTGTCCTCTTGAGTAGTTCCGTAAACAAATAGTTGATCGCTAAAGTTAACTTTGTTCCATGATTTAATGTATATCGCTTTTGAAACTTCTTCTAAAAATCATACTCCATTTGCATCGAACATAAATTCTATCTCCTCCATGACACAACTCCAAACAACTCGTGCAATATGGTCTACCAGAGGCTTAGCGTTTGACAAGCAGACGGCTCTCTAGTAACTACTAGTTCGAAGTGCCTGGTACCGGCCACAACTGCCATCCTCGTTCAACATCTTAATGCCTACCGCGAGAGCTATAAAACTCACCCACCAGACTTGCCTTCCTTGCCAGACAGACAGATTTATGGCAATTCATCATCAATGTCTAACGAGCAGAAAGCCTCAGGAAGGTGTCCTCAGTCTCTCCTGCACGGTGCGCATCTGCCCGCAAACCGTCACGTACCTGGAAAGTAGATAAAGAAAGTAAATATTTAAATTAATTATCTCTGTTTGCCTTGAAACATCAATGAAGGTGAAGTGCGTGATGGCGTCTGTGTTGTTGCCCTCCGGGATCATGAGCAGTGCAAAATTGAAATGCGTCAATGCTGGCGTCGGTATGTGTATGTCTGTGCGTGTACTGATGTCGTCGCCAAAATAGGTTTTCTTTGAGCGGAAATTATGGAGAGTCCCTATTTTGGGTTTGTGTTTTGCTTCAAGGATGAGAACTAATAAAAGGTATTTATCGTAAAATCACAACTATCGTGGTAACCATGCATATTATTCGTATAACCATGCAAAAATAAAGGTTGCACAATAAAATAAGCTAAAAATGCCAGGCATGACCTAAGAGGTCGTTTAGTCTAGAAAGAATAAGAAGAAGACAATAAAAGTGCAACAAACTGCACTGAGAATTGTGTAATCGTGATAAATGCGCATTTCATCGGTTTCCCAGTTCGGATTTTTTGTTATCCTATACAAAGATATTTTTGTAGTATTTTAATAAATTATTCGTATTAAAACAGATTCAATGCAGGAAATAAAATTAAGTATGTATAATATTCCTTTAGTAAAGCATCTAGGTAAACTGAAGAGTTGTTTTCACGAATTTTCTATTCACGATCAAGTGTCCTTGGTAGCTAATTATCAAATTCTCTTGCTTAGATATTTGAGGAATGTTTCTTGAGTTTAATTTTTAGCATACATAAAGCCATTGAATTATCGGATAGAGTTCAAAAATGATTTGCCGAGAATTAACAAGAAATACTCTCTTTAAATATCTTCTCAAATAAGCTCAAATAAATGAAGAAGCCTCTAATATTCAGGTTGCATGCGGCAATGTTAAACTTGACTTTGAAACAAGAAAAAACGAACAAAGAGTTTGTGATAACTGGGAACTATAACAACTATCACTTATATATTTCATCATGATTTAAAAAGCGTAATTGAATTCAATTATAAAACTCTCTTTATTAGCACAAATCTTATTTATCTTTAACAGATTATTAATAAAATTTCCTTTAATGTAAACAACCTTGAATAAAATTTGTTAAAGCATACAATGGCTTACTACGAATAAAATTTATCGTTTTTGTTTATTTTTTAAGATGAGAGATGCTTTTGTCAATAACTTGGTAAGTAATCCCGAAGATTCAGTTAGTAGATAATAAGTTTGTTACTATCTTTCGAAAGAAAATAAGACTCACTTGATAACAAAATGTCATTTGTAATAGTTTTAACTTCTTTTTATACCTTATTGAGGAGTTTTAACATTAAGCGAATGCTTTGAACACATACTGCTCTAACTAAAGTTAATAATAATGCTTTTTAGAAAAGAATGACATAAAAAAGGATTATTTTTTTATACAACTCAACTACAGTAAAAGAAATATCATGTTCTTCTAATGGTTTGATGAAAACTAAGAGGTTTCAAAACAAAAGTACCATCCAACTAACCTTCAAGTACACAACAGCAGCAAAACCTTCAAAACTAGTAATAATTTATTACCAAATGATAACTTTACGACACCGTCTCCCGGGTGCCGGTAACATGTGGTACATCCATCCAACCGGGTCATGAAGATGACTTGCTGAGACGGTAATAGATGGTTTTAGCCGGTCCTTGACAGACCACGGCGTTCCGTTTGCCGTTTGCAAAGCGCAATTACAGCCACAAAAACAAATCAAAACTTCTTGCAGCAATACAACCAAACCACCCCGGCATGCACGCTGTCATTTTCATTGGACGGCACAAAAAGGGTGTCGTGTCGTGTTTTTTTTGACGTTGTATATGTCACCACCACAAAACCTAACTTCGCGGTGTATGATATAATACGGTGGTTAGACGAAATGAGCCCGAGTGAATTAAATGACGCCCGGGTTGGTGATGGCCGGGCGAGCGTGTTGGTGTCTAGCGCGTTAATAATTTTACGACTTCACATTTGCGTTTGGTAATGAATTATTGACACCCTCACGACACGCAAGGATAATGCCGGTGGCCGTTTGTTTTTATGTCCCAAGGGATGTAGAGAATGTGGAACATATCTTCGGTACGGTGCTTTATTTTCAATTTAATTTAACCTTTGCACTTGCAACATTGAAGCTTGTAGTGAGATGTAAAGTTGGTCTAATCAGTGCAAATACTCGTTCGCTCTAATACACCCAGCTTATACCACGCTATTAAAAATGTTTTCCAAAACCCGTTGCTGCTTGCTAAAGAGCCTATTCATGATGCTTTTTACGTCAAAAAGACACCCTTTTTATCCTTTTCGGGGCATCCCCGGAAAAAAAACCACAAACATACGCACACAATAGCGTACTGTTTAAATTCAAAAGCCAGCATCGGAGTACGTAGGCTCATCATCGCTTTTATGGCGAAAGTTTTTCTCTAGCAAACCCTCTTTATAGAATATAGTGGAACATAAGCGTACCACTAGAAAACTTTGCTATCATTTGGATAGTTTTTGTTTGCACACGGCTCAGCACACACACACACACTTCCATCTCCCGATCCTTGCGTACATTGACCCTATTTTTCCACATAATCCTCTAAAAACCGACACGCGGGAGCTGCTTTTTAAAGTTTTCAATTTTTATCAACCAACCGTCGCCTTCTTAGCGCATTTGTTCTCCGGACAATGTGCGGTGGGCGGATGGATAATGCTCCCCACGTGCTAACCACTCACCAGGGTGGCTTGGGAGGAGGGGTGGGGGGCAAATTTTTGGCACCCTTCGGATTAGTCGCCCTACCAAGCGAAGGCACCGTGCCAGACAAAGTAAGTAAGCCAAATCTTACACTGCCAAATTTCGCCCGCGACCGAGATTCACTTCGAAACATCTCACTTTCGGAACAGTTCATTAACCATGGCACACATCTGGAAAAGATTTGCGAACATTTACGTACAGATGAGGGAATGGTGGAGAGGGAGAAGGAGTGCAAGGACGAGGGGAGGAAACTTTTGAAGTGGTTATGTAAAGTTTTCTTCTCGGGTAGCGCGCAGATCGCAAGCCCAAGCCTAAGCCGCAATGTGGAATGTTTTAAAGTACTTGACGCGGGAACCGTATTTTTCGTAGGCTTCCGAAGCTGGCAGAAGCGTCCCCTTAAATCCTTCGCCATACCACCACCTTGGGATGATACTATGCGGCCGACAGGCGGAGAGCCCGTTTTTCTACCACCAACACCACCTACCTTCCTACGTGCTACTACTGGTCAGGATAGGCCAGAAAACGCTTCATTCAGAGTACGCTGTGAGGCTGCAGTATTGGGCAAAAGTTTTCAACCCAGGCGTCCGGATAATACAGCGTGGCCGGATGCGAACCCGGGAACACCGACACTTTGTGCTCTCGGATCACTCGAGATACCGAGCGGGGATGGTGTTTGGAGCGCCGAAACGAAGCCGTAATTAATCACAAAGCAAACGAGAAGGTTCCTTTTGCAGTGAGCAGCATTTTCGGCTAGCTTTTCGGTCGCCAATGGATAAAAGCGGTAGCGGCAGTTGGTGGTAGAAGATGGCTTAAGCTGCTTGTGAAGTCATCGTACAAACACACGTACAGGCATACACTAAGGCAGCGAGCGTCCGTCAAAGCGTACCGTCGTCCATCGTTGGCCGTGGCGAGGATTTTCTCTGTTGTCGTCTCACTGTGTGCAGCAATTTGGTGGAAAAATAAAATATCTACTCTCGAGGGTTTGCAGCAAACTGGTACCCCACTTTGTAGCACAATGGGTTTGTGGCTTACAGAATTTGAATTTTCCTTATTACTATTTTTGACGTAAAAAATAATCTGAGTTCAAGGATTTCCCATTTGCAAATTTTAGCATCTGCCGATGAATCCACCAAATGATTCGACCTTTGAAACTAATTTATTATACACACGAAACATTCGAAATCGCTATGGGTTCATTAAGTTCAAATACAACTCTCGAAGTAGTCAAGGATTTCCATTGGAACTATCACCTCGAAAGCTGAGAAAACAGATGACTCTAGCTGGTACAGATTATCAGCGAAAGGCGAGAACGAGTCATCCTGATTTAAATTTTAATCATTCTACCATACGAAAAGTTGAATAATTTGAGAAGAACTCTAAAAACTCCTGGTGACAATCTTGTTTTCAAATAAGGGCCCAAGAACTCCAGCAGGTGACAAAGCAACCGACTAAACGGTGATATAAATTCTGGACTACATAGACATTGTTATACAGAAACCATGTCATTAGTATCCGTTTGTAAGTAGGAGATCCTAAATCAGCAATCAGAAGAATCATATCTTTTCAACGAACTTTATTGTCCCGATGTTAATTCTCTTCTTTGGCTCTACAACACCAAGCGATCTCGATCTGCCATTTCTGGCTGTCAAAGGCTTAGTTTTACCCATACTTGAATAGTCAATCCTGAGTACTAAGAGTCGTTTCCTGAGAGACTCTATACTCGGATACTCATATCATTCGATTGTTGCGATTATCACAGCTCAAAAAGTCGATAACTGGCGGAAGTCCACTAAGTTGTGTCCTATACCCAGGGACGGATCATAGAATAAGTACAACTAAGCAGTTGCTCCCGAGCTTTGAGAGGGCCTGGGCCTTAACGACATAGGAAAATCTTCCTGTATTTCTAGAAATTAGAGGTCCCTGAACTCCATATGGGAACCTCGTGCCAAATGCATCACAAATATCATATAAACATTACGATTTCTTGCGAAGACTCGGAGGATTGACCTCGTACTCTGTCCCAGTCAATGTTATTTAAAGTGTGTCCCCAACCTTCATTCTGCTTAGGTTCTTCAAGGAACTGGATCCGCCACTACCCATCCCAAGAAATTCAGCAGAAACATCCCATGTCTCTTTGCTCAAATACTTTTCGTAACGTGTGCATTTGGGTGTACACTACATTTGAGACCGAAAGTCCTGCCAGAAGGTGCTACCTTCATCAAGAAATACCACACAAAGGTGAACTTGATCTTGGTCGACGCTGGGCTTATTGTATCTAGAGTCCATTTTAAAGATCAAACGTTGACAGAAGGATGAGTCACAAAAAGGAATTTAACTTCAAAGATCTCGCAAATTTTGTTTCTTGCAGAGCAACAACTAGTATTTCGCACGAGGTCACAATCTTTCCCACAGTGCGATGTAAAGCTACGAGCTTTCCGTTGTCTTTCTGCAAAATGCCGGTCGCTACAAACGCTGGACGTCTTCGGCTACTTCAAGCAGGCGCGCGACTTCGAGCGTTCCTTCACAGAAGTTGCTGTGGGGCGCTGGGGAGCATTAAAATTTCATAACTGCTCCCCCGAGGGCTTGGCGCAGCGAACGGATTGTTTGCGTTCGACCAAGTGCTGGCATTTCCCGGTAGACTTACCCATTTTGCCATCCGGTGCCAGCAGTGCACCGGTGCCATGTACCGTGAGCCGAACCGGACACACCCGGGATGGAGAAAAAAAAACGTGGCCAAAGACCGTCGGGTTGGAAAAGTTATAAAATGTAGGCCACTATGCTATGGTTGGCCTATGATAATGCCCTTGCCTTTGTGTGTGAGTGTGTTTCGTTCGTTCTACAGCAAAAAAAAGGATGCTTTCTTTTCTCGGCAAGCGTCGGCGAGATTTGCCCAACCATAGTGAAGAATTCAATCGATGGTAAGTACCTCTTGTGGAACAAGCGAGATGAGCTACTTGGGTGTGTGTGTGTGTGTGTGTGTGTGTGTGTGTGTGTGTGTGTTGGAGAGATTCTGGTGAACTGTGCAAGGAAAGCGATACACTGGTAAAAGCGGTTTTTTGCCCCAATCTCGTACAAGGACAAACTCCAGGACGCCCAAGTGGGTCGCCGGTTCGCCCCACTTGACCGTTCTAAATCTGATTCTTCTGCCCATTTTACGAAGCGCAATAGCAACGTGCGCATTTCCACAGTAAAATGCGAACGCCGGGAATGGCTCTCGATAGCTTCAAGAGTGAAAAGAAACCCTTTTATCCTGGCGTCACACAACACCAGGAACGAAAACTCATCCTCCCCCCCCAAAGAACAGCCGAACGCTTTCAGGACGATGGGATTATCCATAACTTATAAAACCCTAAACAAACAGATCAAAATGCGAAAGTGTGTCCAAATGTTGCCACCTCAAGGGCTGTGTTTTCGCTTCCGTTTACCGGACACTTGAAGCTGGATGCAAAGAAACGGCGTCGGCATGCAGTAGCAGCAGAACCCTGCAGCACGGTGGCGTAAGAAAATCCGAGAAGAATCGTCGATCCTCTCCCATGAATACTGATTAGAATAATACTGCACCAATAAATTTATTAATCCTTGTTTGCTATTCAAATAATGACTATCAGCATTGTCCGGTTATGCCTCCGTGTGTGGGTTGAGGTCTGTTGCAGCACCAGCGAGTACGACAGCAGACGAATAAAGGGAAAACTTTGTCACCCTTTTTCGCCTTTTCACTGGGTGCAGAACGAATTAGACGAGAAGGCATATGGACGGTCTGACGGCAAAGCAGGGTAACATCTTTGCTGCAAAAATCACGTCCCTGTGTTGTGTTGTGACTTTGCAAACTGTAAGCTTACTCGGTGTGGCCGCTGTGTTGTTGTCTTCGCGTTGCTGGGATAGGATAAACGTATGGAAATTTCACATGCTTACGTGTTGTTTTCGGTGTGTGGCTGTGTCCTTCCAGACGAAGATCTCTTTTGCCATGTGGTTCGAAAGGAGTTGATCCACTTTATTTGAAATGCAAGGCTGCTGTAATGGGTAGTGCAGGCGAACAATGCGGCGACGAACGAGCACAGGGAGCACAATCTTAGATGGGATTATTCTTCTCCAATAGCCACAAAAATTTTCAAAGAATGTGACTTATATTAAGATACAAGTTTAAGGAAAATATAACATGCTGCGATTTCTTTTGAAAAGTAATTGAAGGAAGAAATATTATTTAAACAATCTTGATAAAAAAGAACGAACCGGATCAACTTCATTTATAAAACAAAGGCAAGAAGATTCTTGTTTCACTGCGCTTTGTTCTGATTCCAGAGAAGCGGAGAGAGTCTGTTCCAGTAAGATTTTCTTCGAATTTTCTGCCAGTATGCAGGCCAATCAAGACAACTCGTATCGTAACCCAGTTTTGCACTGCGACACCGATACGGGAACAATGCACATGACACTTGCTCGTTAGCTGGCTGGCTGTTATTCCGTAGCAATAGCTGTGATGCTGGTGATGAGTTATGCGATACTGCATGCAGAAAAAACGAGTTTCGTTGGACTTTTCTTTCCTATCTTGACATTCCTAACTAAATGTCTGTGCTGGGATTGGGGAAGGCTTGACGAGACGTGAATTACTCAGAACAAAACGAGTTTTAATTTATTTTTTATAGCATGAAATTGTGATTTCTAGTAATCAATAAGTATTTTAATTGGGATATAATATATAAAAATATAATAATAATTATTTTCTTCTTCTTCTTCTTTCTTGGCCTAACGACCTCTTGGGTCATGCCTGCCATTTCTGGCTTACTAGACTTATTGCTACCGCATAGTTGGATAGTCAGTCCTCACTATGGGGGAACGGCCCAGATGAGACTTGAACCCCGGTCCTGCCGTGTGAAGACCGGCGCCGCTGTCGCATCTACCACCGGGCCGCCCTTATTATTTATTTTATTTATTTTTATTCAATTTCCATTATAACGGCAGGGTGCCGTTATATTTTTAAAATATAATAATATGTCAAGAAAAAAATTGACCAGTTTTGGAATATTATAACGCAGTCGATTAGAACTTACTATAAATGATTTTAACAAAGACATGGTAAATGCTTGAAAAGTCGTGATTCTTCGACGAACATAAACATAACAACATTAAAAACTCAAAAACAATGCTAGTAAAACAATAAAAATAAAAAATCTGGATGTTTTCTGGTCTAATCGTTTTATCGTCAGTTGTTCCTCATGGTAGTGTTTTGATTATTTTGTTATTCCTGTTATTGTGTTAATGTGCTCCGCTCTGATGGTGTCCTCATGCATGTTGACGATCTAAAAATCTGCCTTCCTGTGTCTTTGTCTTCTGATTGTTTTCATCTCCAAAATTTCCTCGATGCCTTCTCTATTTGGTGTGGTTCAAACGGACTGTTACTTCGTCCGAAGAAGTATAATGCGATTTCTTTTGGTAGTTCTACAAATTTTGTGGCATCAACATTTACCGTGTATCCTCCATCAAAGATTTCGGTGTTTGGCTAGATACGAAACTCACATTCAATGATCATTTGGACTTCCTTCTCGGCAAAGCGTATGTTGGGTTATCATCCTCATCACCATCACCTCATCACCCGTTTCTCGTCTAATGTTCGCGATCCTTTTTGTCTGAGAGCATTGTAGTGTTGCAGGGTGCGATCGATCCTTGAGCATGCTTGCGTGGTTTGGTCGCCAACGGGGGTGACGGCGATAGCTAGGCTAGAGCGTGCCCAGAGCAAGTTCACGAGACTTGCAACTCGCCAATTTCTTTCGGGTTATCCCGAGGCGACTGTTCCCTCCTATCCCTATCGCTGTCCCTTAGTAGGCCTTGATTCCATGCAAACCCGTCATTCAAACTTCTAATCGTCCTTTATTGCACGACTTCTGTCCTATTCCATTGATGCTCCTTCTATGCTCTCCTCTATCCCTCCTTACGCACCTTTCCGCCACCTGCGTATGAGACAAGGCTTACAAGTTACAATCAGAATGATCCTCTTTGTAGAGCGCAAGTAGCATTTAATAATTCTCAAAACCTGTTTAACTATCACATCTCATTGACACTTTTTCGTTACCGTCTCCGAGCTTCCTCTTCCCTATCCTTTGCCTACGATAGTTTTAAGATACATTGTTTAGCCTTTAAGGCAGACTCTTGTTAGTAAATAAATAATTAAATAAATTAAAAATGAAAAACTGCAATTAAAAGATACCCTCCTTATTCAAACGTTCGCTCAAAAGAAATAAAAAATATAGAACACAGAAATAAAGATACAAAAGAAGACATACAAATGAATTATAAAAAAAATTACTTGATAAAAAATATGAAAGACAAAACAAAATGTACAAAATTATATTTAACGTCAAGAAGTAAATTTTAACATTTAAAGTTAGATTGAAGAAACCATTAAAAGTGCTGGTGTTATAAAAACAGAGAAAAGAAAATAGTGTTCAAATATCACCTATTAAAAAAAATGAAAATATTATTAGGAAGAAAAAAAAGTCTAATACAGCTCAAGCATGCAAAAAGAATACATCACTAAAAGAAAAATTAAATAATGTTTGTCTATTTGTTTGACTGCGTAAGTATACCCTCAAACAGAATAATTTGTAATAGATAAAAAATAAATTAAATTATTGAATAATTAAGAATTAAAAATATCAGCAATGAAACAATGTAACTGATGATTAAAGTACTTAAAAAAGCAATTAAATTAAATACATTTTCAAATGATAATCTCACGGTCGACCATACAACACAATCCAACTCGAATTGTAATCGAATAAAATGATAACAAAGACATCCTAAGTCGTCGAAACATCTTAACAGCGATCGTAAAATTCGAATCACCCCTACTTCACTGAATAATAAATCAATTAGCCGTTAACAAACGGTTAAATTAAAATTTCGATCCAAAAAACGCAACCCCGATGCATGCCGGGTACGATGCTGGTAAGAGAAGCAATGACGTCAAAGTGGCCGGCTGCCTAAAGTGTTGGCTTTTTCGGATAAGATTAAAGTAATGCTGCCATGCTAGCGAGTGGCAAAAGACGCTTGGAAACAAGCAGAGCCGAGGTGCGATAAAGTACGCCTGCATTAAGCCTTAGCTGCTGTAAACTCCCCCACGAAATCCCGGGACTATGCGGACAATGGAAAATCGTATCCCGCCACACCCGAGACGCCCAAGACAACCGACAGAGATGTGGCGCGGGTTCCGTGTGACACTAAATTATCCCCGATGATGTCCTGTTTTCTTTGTTGCCACGGACAGGACCGAGCAGTCCCACAAGACGGCCACAATTAGCTGTAAGTGCGAAGCGCAACGCCTTTCCGGGTAGCGAAAGGAAGTGACACACGAGAAATTTTGAGATCTTCCACCAGCGACTGGTCATCAATTTAAATTAGCGTCAATTAGCTGCGAACGTGTGCCGTGGCTGCGAACGGTGGTGCGTGTGCTGCATGCTGTTGCACCGTGCTGAACCATCATGGAGCGACCAACAGATGGGTGTTGGTGTGGCGTAAAGACAGAGAGGGTTTGAGGGGCTTTAAACAACATGGCGGCAACGATAAGAATGACTATTTGCACATCATGCCGTACTGCACAGCGAACAATTGCATCACGAAACGAACAAAGGCGACGAATGCAAACGCATGCAGTTAAATTGACAGTGAGATCGTGTATCATACATTTCGGGTGAATTTAAGTCATGAATTTCGGTGCTCAAGTAATGAGGCGGTATTACATTTTTTTCGATGGAATAAAACTCAGAATAAAGATAAACGATAAATGGTAGAAACAATTGCTTTCTTGTGTGCGAGTGAGCGTTATTATCAGATAATCATTGGAAGTTTTATTGCCTGTAATTTTAATCCATCAATTCAGCCGTACACAACCAACGCATAAATAATATCGCAATATCGCAGTTGTTAACGCTAACAAAGTTGCCATAAAGCCTGTCCATGGCTCTGTAACAAATCAGACACAAATTGTGTTGACCATATTGTGCGATTGAATTAATAGGCAATAAAACACTTGTTCATTGGTTTAACTGTTATGTTTGATTGAAAATTAATATTCATTCTCTCGTATCTCCAAGGTTAAGAGCATTTGCGAGGAATTATCAATTACAGATAAACTGCTTTACAAAGGAAAGGCGTTCAAATGAATGTTTATTTATTTTTTTAAGCTAAAGACTTACTGGAGATGTTCTAAGGTATTTAAAATCAATAAAATAAATTCAATGCATATTGATTAAACGATATAAAACGGTATAGGGAAGTACTGAAGCTGTTCATTTTTGGAAAATATAAAATATGATAAATCTAAGTTATCATCAGTTCATTTAACTATTTTAATAACAAGTTTCTGATTGAGATATATGTAACACTCCTTATTGTTCACCAGGATATGTTATAAACAAGTCGAATTTCAATACTTTCATCTGCTTATGTTTAGCAAAAGACTATTAATGCCCAAACATGTAGTATATGGGAAAATAATAAAGGAGATCTAGAATTGATATATATGGTTGGTTAATATTCTACATTATTCTGCAGAGATCTTCTAGTTCTTCTGCTTTGCCACTACAACATCGAGTGTTCTTGACTTATAGCTAATTATATAGTCTTGGTGGGGTTCAAAGAGGTGATAATAATTTGTAATAATATCTTTATATTTTGATCTTGATCTTGGACATGATGCTGATGCAAACTTCACGTAACAACACTGATGTAAATAGATGTAGTTATCTTCTTGGAGGTAAAAAGACACAGATCAAATCAGTCTTCGGTGGTTACTCGAAGATTCATTTAGTTTGTTAAGATCTAGTAGCTTTCTTATCAACCTCGAAGTCTTGGACTACTGCAATAATTCTCGATACTGTTCTAACGCCGTCGTCAGAAAACCCGGACCTTGGCGAGCCTAATTCGCTGTATGATGGCGCGAACATCTTACAGTTCGTAGGGCTCCTCGTTGAAGCGGCTCTTTTATTGTCCTTCCATACATACTAGCTCAAAGTTTCTTCTAAACGCCTTTCTTTAGAACACGTGTAAGAGAATTTCGTCAGTTTTGAGTCTATGTCTCAAAGGCGTGGGGACTATTAAAGTTCTAAACAAGTTCCACGGCATCATCTGTCACGACAGGTATTTTGAGTGGAGAAGTTTCTTCGGGCTGTAGTATGACCGGTTGACGGTCAGCACACTTGAGCGTATCTTAATATATTTGTAGTTATCGTTGCAACGATTTTTCTTCATCTTCAAGCAATAAATAGATGAGTAATTTTGACGAAACCGCTTTTCCGTGTTAAATATGCTTTAAATCTATTAAGATCCTCGATTATCGTTGTAATTTCATAAGAAAAGCTGCCTCCCGAAAGTTGCGGTTCTGGTCGTTGAAGTGTTTTGCAAAGATCCTAATCTGCTTCCAGCAACAAAACGATCTTCTCCCGAATTAAGCGCAACAACAACAAAAAATACTCATTATCCTCCAGAACGTAACGATGGTGCTGCTCCGGAGAAGGATGCGGATCAGAGAAGAGTGCAGTTACAGAAATGGAATAAAAAAACGACTTCACCACCATTCTTCAGACGAAAAGATGTTTCCGAGTGAAATTTGACGATAAACGAGTGTCATCTACCGGTTTTGCGATAAGACAAGCTGTCAACTTAAAACGGGTGACAAGAAATAAAACAGCGACAAACGAACGGAGCAACAACACAAAAAAGGGGGAAACAGCAAAAACGCACTTTGAAACAAAGTGACTAAGACGTTTGAGTAAACAGTCATCAGCATCACCATCGTCACTATCGTCAGCAGCATCAGCAGCATCCTCGTCATCCTTAGCCGGCTGGCTAATTCGCCGGAGCGGAGTCAAGTAACCGGCCCATCCACTAGCCGCTGGCTCAACTCGAAAGCGGTGCCCAATTAAACAAGATTATACTTAATTGGCTAAAATTGAATATTATTAGCAGTATCACTGCCATGATATCAACTTTGTGCATTCTGGCGTGCCGGGAAGATTATGAAGTTCGTCCCCACATTCTTCCCGGTCTCCAGCGGCGAGGTGATCCCATCGCTCGGTGACTTTCTGAGCGCTTGAGGTCACCCGTTTGGCTAAGAAATCGGTGCGGTTGCTCTGCCATCGCTGCTGCATGCATCACGCCGACAACTGCCAACCGAAACCACCATTGAAAGTCAACCTCAACCGATTAATTATAATGGCCGGCGCGAAAGATGAACCCGTCGTTTCGAAACAATCTTCGCAAGGGATTAGGATTAGTGTGACTCCGCGGGGACCACACCATCGCACCAAGGTTGAACGTCATGGCCTCTGGGGCCAGGTGGTTGGTGTAATCCGGCACGGGGCGTCCAGTTCGGTCTAATGCAGTGCAGTTGGTGCGGCTGGTGGTTTGCGTTACACTCATCCTCATCGGCCCCATCGAACGGTTACAAATTATCGTGCTCGACCTCTGACACAAAGAGAACGTCACACGTTCCTGAAGGGTGCACAATCGCACCGGCGGTCACGTCGATGCCTGCGGTTGAGCAACGTGTCTTCGTTGATTAAATTATCCCATCGATATCGGTCCGGGCTGCAATCGATCTCCTCCGGCTTCCGGCGCTCATGCGTGTGTGTGAGTGTGTGTGGAACGAGAAGTCCTTCGGTGCACTTTGACATCCATTAAGCGTAATAAATCATTGCATCGCGTCAGGCACACAAAAGCGCACGGCAAGTCAAGGCGGGCCATGCCCTTAGCTGCCGGTTTGTCCAGGAATCCCCGAAGGCAGTCGCCATTTCCACCATCCGACCGGAAACGACAATGACAGCTCAGCCTCCCTTAGCTCTTTTTATCGCACTTGTGCGAGGGCGGATCGGACGCTGTCAGTTGCAGTTTCCCGTGCTCGTCATTTGTTGGTTGCCCGTGCTGGGCAACAGCGGGAATCGGCTGGTCTCAAGGTCCCGGGAGAAGTCCCCGGAAAATAATGTTAATCGCATGAATGGAGCAAACGGTAAGAGTGGGCCGCATCTTCCTTACCCAAAGGGCATGGCTCAAACGTGCAAATGAAACAACTTTACCAAAAGTAAATGAACTACAACAGGCTCTTCTTGGCTGTTTGTGTTGGCAAGCTGCTGTCAAATGGCCGACTCAAACAAGTGTACATGACAAGTGTAAGATCATGAAAAATTGTTCTTGTTAGACTGACAAACCAAGGGAAGTGTCGTTCTTCTTCCACACTGTAGATAGGTCCACTTTCTTCGTTACATATCACAGCATTTATGTCTTCTTAGTTGAAAACTGTTTAAGATTTTCATACAAGATTAATGAATCATTCTAGACAAAAAAACCACTTAAAAATATGTGGTAAATGTATCTTCTAGTTGAATTTAATTGCGAAGTGTTCCTATTCTACAGAAACAAATGTTTAGCAAAATTGTATGTGAACTACTAGGCAACACTTCTCATGATCATGTCATAATAGAGCAGTTATTCCATTGGTAAATTAACTTCCTCATGTAACATCTTAAAAGCAAGTTAATTGTTGCCTCTACTTTGGCGCTAGAACTTCAAGAGGTCTTGCTTTGTCCTTACTAGCTGCAATCAGTATGGAAGGAATCGATGCTACTGTGCGAATGATCGGTTGATTGTAATCCTCTAGCTTCTGATATATGAGATAGCTAGAAGACTCTTAGTTCGACTCTTGGATCCATGTCTGGGAAATATTGAATTCGGGCTTGAATAAAAAAAAGATAAATTTAGTATTGCAGTTATCTACGTTGAAATCTATAATAAAACAACCAATGTTTCCTTTGAGACTATTTGATGAAAGCTCCTGATACGGGGCCCCTAGTATAAGGGCATTTCTACAAGGCCTCTTATACTAAGCTCCTAATACGTGTAAAGTTAAACGGTGGAAACTCGGGACTGACCATTGGTATGTCACCTCTGATATATTAGACAGGTCCACACTAACCAAACTGCGGTGTTGGAAGCTTATATCTAGCAGTGTCTTGTGTTTCGATCTAATGCAAACACAGATGATTGATTGAATGTTTCTTTGGAGTTTTTAAAATTATCTTTGATTTATTTTATCATAAAGTACAAAAAACCCCTCCTAAAACCATATTTTATAAACAAAAACACGGTCGATGCAATCTGTGTCTGCATCTGCAGAAATCCCCGGCTCGACGACATTCTTGCCGAATGACGTTCGGTGACAGTTTGCATTGGCCCATTTAATTTAAGGTATTCGAAAAAATCATTTAAGCTGTCGAGGAGTCCTGCAATGAATCTGCACAGTCTACATTGAAAGATTTTTTCCTCTTAGGAAAGCATACACCTGATTCGGTACCTTAGCCTCCGATTCCAGAAGCCTTCGCAAAATGGTCTCTATACGCGGCAGAGGTCGTGTTGTGTTAGACCACCATAATGGTCTTGACATTGAAATAGTCCAGCTTTACAGAGTACTATCGATTTTTGGATAATAATCTCAACCACAACATGATAGGTCCTTCAAAGGTTTGGTGGAAAAAGAAAAGAGACAATATGCGATTAAAATTTCCTTGCGGAAATTTCTTAAGATTGTAGTTGAGTATTGACTTGATTATGTTATCCAGGTATGGTCTAGGTTTATGGTCGTTGGTTTTATTGAACTGGTTGTCAGAATATCTCTTTAAGTCTATGTAGATAACGAAATTTAGCTTTAGTTGACTGTTAAGTCGGACGTAAAATTCGATCCCCTTTGCCGTGACATCATCATTTACACCAGGCTCTTTTTCACATCGGTCCTAAAATTGTTGTAACTAGTTGAAACAGCCCAATTCTTGGTATCTTAATCCTGCTAATCCTTCGCTTGAACATCATAAAACTAATTTAATACATCAAGCTAATATCGCTACACACTAAACCAATCTACATTGTTCTCCGGTGTATTCATCTTTCGATCGAACGTGTGATCCTAATGAGCAGCGTCAAAACTTCCAACACACAAATTACAATTTATTTCACACGTTAGCAACATTAGCCGGCACGCTATGTGCTACCCAGCTACAATGTTGCAGCTTAATTGTTTCGCTGATAGCATAATATGTTTTAAATGAATGATTTACACACCTGCCACCGTTCATCACGGATCCCAACGGAGTTGTTGAGGCAGAGAGAGCGAGAGCGAGAGGTGATCCATTCCATCGATTTCAACCCACATCACATGCCTCGTTTCTTGCGTGTGACAAACGTGTTTCGAACTATCAATCCCAACTACGCACACTGCCACACATCCTGGCAAGTGATCAACATTGTGGTGCCTCGTGCGTGCGTCTGTCTATGAAGGAGCCGGGCCGCGCTTTCATGCGGGCTGGCTGGTTGGATGGTTGGTATCGTTTAATTTAATTGAATTAATTACGCTGTTATTGCTTTCGTCATTTGTTTTATAATTTATTTATCATTATTACACCGCCAACCGGTTCCGCAAAATGAGGCACCAAAAACGAGGCGATAGTCTGGAAAAAACTGTTTTAAATAATTTTCTTGCTTATGGAAAGCATTATGAATATTCCTTTTTTCGGAGATTTTCATTATAATTCACCCTCAAGAACGTTGTCTATTTTTGCAACTCTCTAATGAGCTCTCCAAATTCAGCTCAAATTGGCTCGATCTACTTAAACGTGTTGCAATCGAAACGCACTGTACCCACCGTGAGGACAATCGAACCGATTTGGCCGTTTCAAGTGGAAAATATGCACCCTACATTTCCACCCCCTCCACCGCGGTTCGATAGGATTACAGCTTTTTAGCACAAAATCGAACTCACCGGCAATCAGATCTCAAAACTCACCGGGCCCATCGCTCACCGGAACTACGCGATGTGGCGAATGGTTTCGATTTGCGTTTTTCCGGAACAGCTGCACGAGTGCCCGATGGTGGTGGTGGCGGTGGTGATGGTGCGATGGGAAAAACATGCCAGGAGCCACCCTTAGGCCGGGCCGGGAGAATCGATGCTTTTGGGCAAATAGCATTACGCGATGCGATGATTACTTCATAATCCGATCAGCGTCAACGAAGCGGGCAAGCATACTTGAGTCGCTCTCGGCACCGGATGGTCAATGTTGCGGAAAGTCTCCATCCCTGTCCTGCTGCTCGTTTCCGCCCACCAAATAGGAAGGACAAAATTAAATCATTTTCAATTTTCGATCGGTCGGAAACGCTTCACCGAACGCTATTTATAGTAAAATGGTTTCGCTTCACGCAGGTAACAACAGGGTCTTAAAGGAGCGACTAGTAAGCAGATGTGAGCGGACACGATGTGTCACATTTAAGGTAAGTTCAAACCGGCAATCAAACATCAAACGTTCCAGACGGTGGCGGCAACGTTGGTGATGATGAGCAGTGATCCGTCAATATGCTTATATTTGTGTATCATTTCCATTATCTTTTCAACCTACGCAGGATTCGTACCGGCGTGATGGCTGATGTTTTCAGGTTCTGGAGAACGAAATTTTCCCCATGATTTAATTATTGATCGATAATTATACAGTCTTCTTGATTTATGCACTGTCTTCTTTATTGTAACGATTGATTTTATTCTCTTCCGTTCATTTAGTTTGGTTCAGTATTTAGTGACTGCTCATTTAACAAAGATGTTTAACTTGTTCTTGCTTCAACTGTATAAAATCTTATACAATAAGCATTTAGTATCGTTTTTTTGTATTCTTATGAAATATGTGCCTAAAATGTGTTCGTTTATTCTTGTTTATAATTTCTTTTTTTTATTTTATTTGTTTATTTTAGCATTGATTTATTTTCCATAATTTGTTATCTTTTCCTTCAAATTTTTTTATTTATATTTTTATTATTTTTCACTAATTCTATCTTTAACATAATAATTTTAATTTGATACTTTTTACTGCAATTTTAAATTAGTTTTATGTTAAATTTAGATTTTTTTTACGTATGATTGCACCTAGTTTTATATTGTTGTGTTTAGTTTTACTTCAATAACACCTTTGATCATAATTTTGTGTTTTTTATTACTTTAATTTGTGATTTTTTTAATTTGGCCGTTCTAATTTTTGTAAAAAAATGTGGTTTTATCAATTTTCTTTTTCTTTCCTGTCGCATTGATTTTTAAATTATATTTAATCCATTTCTTTGTTGCTATATTTTTTAGAATTCATTATTTTTGCTGTATATTATTTATATTTCTTCTAGTTTTTATTTGTTTATTTTCATCAATACTTTTCTTTAATAAAACTTGTGGTGTAATAATATACGAAATTTGATTATTTACAGGGTTCTTGACAAGGGCTCTTAGTTTTTGTAAATGTTTTTAAATGTTTGGTCAAAAGCATAAGAATGTTTTTAAATTAATTTATAGCTTCATTTTCATTTTATTCGATGCAATATTTTGGAGAATTCAATAAAGCAAAAACCATAGACAAGCAGGACGTGCATGTTGATTTTCGCAACCAATTTGCCACATTGTCCAGTACACACATTCCATTCCAAAAATGCCAAAATCGTGATCATGCTCATTGGATGTGACCACCTTTTATTAGCTAATTATGCTTAAATTTAGAATTTAAAGGGCCATTGTTTTTCGAGCAGGAGAAAGGCATTGTTTTCGAATGCCATTTCCTGTTTCTAACTTTGACTCCAGCGCCACAAACTTTACACTCGGAAATCACCCATAACCCCGACGAGAACACGCGCTGACGAGACGGACTAGAATAATGTGCCCGTCTTAATGACCCCCAAACTATGCTGGACATCAGTCCCCGGTCGGGAATTTTCTCGCTCTGATGCTTCACCAGAATCACCAGAAGCGAATCGAAAAAAAAAGGAACCAAAACTCCCCTGAGGGTGACCATTCGTTTATGCCCTTGGCACGTCACGCGTTCTTCGCTGGCTATGCACTTTGCGCCCATCATCTCAACACCTTGCGGAGTGCACGGTTTGATGCGCGCCGGTCGTAAGATTTCTGTCCGGTTTTTCTGTAGCCAGCCTATTACTCGCCAGACTGATTATGATCAGCTTAGGGCACACACTGTACACGCACCGCTGCACACTCTAACGATGCCAATTTCGGTCGGGAACGGTGCAAGTGAGCGTGTGGGCTACTGTTTCGCTGCTTGTTAACATACGCTCGTTTCATCGAGCTAAACGGACCACCATAAAGAACATCGCGACCATCCCATATGATTGTTGGTGATGTGATGGCATAGAGAGGGAGCAAAAAAGCAGAAGCGTCATGAAAATAAAAACACCAATCGACCTCCCAGGGAGCGAATGTAACGAAACCCCATCACCAGAGGGACGCTATCCGTGCGCGCGAAGAAGAAGAAGTCCCATTGTGAATCCCGCCTGAAAAGGTCCAATTGTTATACCCGCCCGTGACCGAAGCCAGAACTGTGCCAGCGTGTGAAATAAAGTGAGCTATCGAAATAAAGTGAAGAACCGAACATTTTCAACAGATCGTTCAAAGAGCAAAGAATCTACAGATTATCAAATCTGCATCTTTAAGCCTTTTTTTTTACAATTGACATCTAGCAACTCTCGCACAGCCGGAAAAGGTACTTTCTATTTCTAATTCACGATCGCTGATCTCTGTCCCCGGCCGATGCACGATCGCACGAGTTTAACTCTTTCTCCACTGTTAGCCTACATTAAAACAAGGGAACACTGACAAAATGTGACATAAGGGCAATATTTTAACTCCCAGTCACCGTCTGACACCATCCAAAAGACACTAGGTTCACAGTCAATGAGTGAGATTCCATTTATTAGCCATCCATGCCAGTTGCACTCTGAACGATCTAAAACTGCACTAATGAAGCCGTCGCCCTAATTGTTATTCATCCACTACTTAAGAAGGAGAGTTTTTTTTTTTTTATGTTGAGAGAAGATTTCGTTTCCCCCCTGGCTATTTTTTACATGAGATTATTTCGGATGAGTCCATTTATTGTCCTCGACAGCTGTTTGACCCGCAGCTCTGTAGCTCTAGAATGAAATGTAGAAATAAAACATTCTCCCTCTCGCCAAGTGTCAGACTGCCGGGAAGGAAAAACTATGGCCCATGACATGTAACGATCAATATTTAACTCAAAAGATCCCTTGGCACCAGGTTGTTGCCTTTTACAAAAGATTTCCATTACTTTTCTTGGCACGCTTGTGTCTGACAGCCGTTCGAACGGTCACAGCCACCTGACGAGGGGAAGAAATAAATTTGATCAGTAAAAATGGAGAATTCTAGTTGGGTATTGGTTCTTGATTTGGATTCTAGCTTGACCTAGATTTGTTGATACAAAAGTTTACATTTTTGAGTACACAATATATTTTATAATCAGATATTGCATAAAAAATACATCGATATAGTGACGAACAAAACACAATTGTTCTCTGAATGCTCCCATATCTATGTTGAAACCAGAACGGATAAGCTATCTTTCAAATTCCATAGAAACCAATTGTTTTACATGGTTGAATCAGTATTGCGTGTTTCTACCAATCACCAGTCAATTCAGAGTTGTTATTCTTGTAAGTTTTATCCTTAATTGTTCTCATATAACGGGAGCATCGGTAATGTCACATAACACACAACCGATTTATGATCTTATGCTTGATATCTAACGTTTCCAACACTGGTAGCAGATGCTAATACTGTTAAGCAAGAAGTTTAGTGCGGTCTTGCCACGATAAGTGCAGAAATGCAAGTGGGGAAAATCTATTATTCGATACTTTGCTTTCCACAGTTCAAAGTAGTAGAAAGGTTGTTATAATCATACATCAAAACGAGTCTAACTTGCACACAATAAAAGACTTTTGAGCTAGTTAAATCTCTAGCTATGTTAAAATCCATTTGAATACCCTACTAGCAAGTTGTTCTGTAAAAATATGTTAACTTGCTACTGTAGCGACAAATATGCCAAGTATAAGTCCCATATTTAGTCCCAAGTATAAGTCCCCCTTTTAGGCCGTCCACATTGACAGAGGAGGTGTGGTAGGCCCAAACTGAGATGGAGTGATGGCGTTGCTGCGTCCGCCAGAACGGCCGGGATAATGGATTGGCAGACGACGGCGCTAGACCGTGAGCGGTCGCGCTGACGAGACGGACTAGAATAATGTGCCCGTCTTAATGACCCCCAAACTATGCTGGACAACAGTCCCCGGTCGGGAATTTTCTCGCTCTGATGCTTCACCAGAATCACCAGGAGCGAATCGAAAAAAAAAAGAACCAAAACTCCCCTGAGGGTGACCATTCGTTTATGCCCTTGGCACGTCACGCGTTCTTCGCTGGCTATGCACTTTGCGCCCATCATCTCAACACCTTGCGGAGTGCACGGTTTGATGCGCGCCGGTCGTAAGATTTCTGTCCGGTTTTTCTGTAGCCAGCCTATTACTCGCCAGACTGATTATGATCAGCTTAGGGCACACACTGTACACGCACCGCTGCACACTCTAACGATGCCAATTTCGATCGGGAACGGTGCAAGTGAGCGTGTGGGCTACTGTTTCGCTGCTTGTTAACATACGCTCGTTTCATCGAGCTAAACGGACCACCATAAAGAACATCGCCACCGTCCCATATGATTGTTGGTGATGTGATGGCGTAGAGAGGGAGCAAAAAAGCAGAAGCGTCATGAAAATAAAAACACCAATCGACCTCCCAGGGAGCGAATGTAACGAAACACTCGGTTAACGGCAGCTACTTGGAGATTGCTATTTTGTTTAAAATTTTCTGTTCCGTCCGACACAGAACGGAATGCTTCAATTCTTTTCTAATCCGGACCGGATCACCTCATCCTGATGCTGCCCATCACCAGAGGGACGCTATCCGTGCGCGCGAAGAAGAAGAAGTCCCATTGTGAATCCCGCCTGAAAAGGTCCAATTGTTATACCCGCCCGTGACCGAAGCCAGAACTGTGCCAGCGTGTGAAATAAAGTGAGCTATCGAAATAAAGTGAAGAACCGAACATTTTCAACAGATCGTTCAAAGAGCAAAGAATCTACAGATTATCAAATCTGCATCTTTAAGCCTTTTTTTTTACAATTGACATCTAGCAACTCTCGCACAGCCGGAAAAGGTACTTTCTATTTCTAATTCACGATCGCTGATCTCTGTCCCCGGCCGGTGCACGATCGCACGAGTTTAACTCTTTCTCCACTGTTAGCCTACATTAAAACAAGGGAATGCTGACAAAATGTGACATAAGGGCAATATTTTAACTCCCAGTCACCGTCTGACACCATCCAAAAGACACTAGGTTCACAGTCAATGAGTGAGATTCCATTTATTAGCCATCCATGCCAGTTGCACTCTGAACGATCTAAAACTGCACTAATGAAGCCGTCGCCCTAATTGTTATTCATCCACTACTTAAGAAGGAGAGTTTTTTTTATGTTGAGAGAAGATTTCGTTTCCCCCCTGGCTATTTTTTACATGAGATTATTTCGGATGAGTCCATTTATTGTCCTCGACAGCTGTTTGACCCGCAGCTCTGTAGCTCTAGAATGAAATGTAGAAATAAAACATTCTCCCTCTCGCCAAGTGTCAGACTGCCGGGAAGGAAAAACTATGGCCCATGACATGTAACGATCAATATTTAACTCAAAAGATCCCTTGGCACCAGGTTGTTGCCTTTTACAAAAGATTTCCATTACTTTTCTTGGCACGCTTGTGTCTGACAGCCGTTCGAACGGTCACAGCCACCTGACGAGGGGAAGAAATAAATTTGATCAGTAAAAATGGAGAATTCTAGTTGGGTATTGGTTCTTGATTTGGATTCTAGCTTGACCTAGATTTGTTGATACAAAAGTTTACATTTTTGAGTACACAATATATTTTATAATCAGATATTGCATAAAAAATACATCGATATAGTGACGAACAAAACACAATTGTTCTCTGAATGCTCCCATATCTATGTTGAAACCAGAACGGATAAGCTATCTTTCAAATTCCATAGAAACCAATTGTTTTACATGGTTGAATCAGTATTGCGTGTTTCTACCAATCACCAGTCAATTCAGAGTTGTTATTCTTGTAAGTTTTATCCTTAATTGTTCTCATATAACGGGAGCATCGGTAATGTCACATAACACACAACCGATTTATGATCTTATGCTTGATATCTAACGTTTCCAACACTGGTAGCAGATGCTAATACTGTTAAGCAAGAAGTTTAGTGCGGTCTTGCCACGATAAGTGCAGAAATGCAAGTGGGGAAAATCTATTATTCGATACTTTGCTTTCCACAGTTCAAAGTAGTAGAAAGGTTGTTATAATCATACATCAAAACGAGTCTAACTTGCACACAATAAAAGACTTTTGAGCTAGTTAAATCTCTAGCTATGTTAAAATCCATTTGAATACCCTACTAGCAAGTTGTTCTGTAAAAATATGTTAACTTGCTACTGTAGCGACAAATATGCCAAGTATAAGTCCCATATTTAGTCCCAAGTATAAGTCCCCCTTTTAGGCCGTCCACATTGACAGAGGAGGTGTGGTAGGCCCAAACTGAGATGGAGTGATGGCGTTGCTGCGTCCGCCAGAACGGCCGGGATAATGGATTGGCAGACGACGGCGCTAGACCGTGAGCGGTATCGAGGATTGTTGCAGCAGGCCAAGA
The DNA here is from genome assembly GCA_002091835.1 of Anopheles maculatus. Lineage (NCBI taxonomy): Eukaryota > Metazoa > Arthropoda > Insecta > Diptera > Culicidae > Anopheles > Anopheles maculatus. The sequence continues at coordinate 94,768 of KZ062760.1, forward strand.
CCGCGAAGCGGTTGTAGCGCTTGATAAGTAAGTAAGTAAGTAGGACCTAATTTACTCGAAGCTGGATGATAATTGCTGCGTAAAGGAGGACAGTACAGATAAGTTTTAATATGAATTCTATCATGTGAAAGCTAACAGTCATCACGACTCACTTAAACGGACTCATAAAATGAGCTGAACATCGCTGAGCAACGTCGCAGTACATATCCTAGTATAAGTACCTCTACTGCAGTAATTAACGCCTTTTCATTACCTATCCTTTCCAAATGTTTCCATGCATTTCTTATGCCGGTGCTTGTCAACAACCTTCTTCTGATCACTTGAATACCCCATCAGGAATGTTAATCCTCCGTGACGCTGCTGTTGGCTGCAAACAAAAAAAAACTGGCTTGACAACGCTTAGTCACGTGTCAAATGAAACGAAGATGCGCAGGCTCCACTAGCTTGCCAACCCCTGCTAAACGCGAGTGCATTAGCAGCGCAGTAGCAAAAGCAGCAGCATGTACCGAGCTCTGCTGGTGATGGGTAAACACATGCGACAAGAATGTTGTTTACCGCACTGTTGCGAGACAAACAACCGCCTCTCACCCATAAAGCTGTCCTCAAGAATTATACGCCTACTTTTCCTTTTATAGCAATGTGCACTCGTAATGATGCGAGTGCCGCTTATCAAATGCAACCCGCACCTCCCCTCCCCCTTCCTTCTCGAACATCTTCTTGTTGGTAGTGTAGCACAACACTCTACAACTTTCTCCTCGCATCCATCCATCTGTAAACTCCCTGTGTACAGCACACCTCACCGTGAGTTATGTTATTTTTACACTTGCCAACTCACACTCGTCCAATCTCGTTGAAGGATCTGCTATCTTCCGGGTTTTGTGGCTGGGTGGGTATTCGGCACTAAGCGGACATCAGGTGACTAATACACGTTGGGTCATCGCATCTGCTGCATCTGGCGATCTATACGAGACTCGATATCCGATCCTGACGTATGAAGAACGCATTACAAACCCATACTGCAGTATTAAACCCCAGCCTGTTTTTATTTATCAAGGAGGACAACTTCACTTATTTACTAAAAGAATCTCCATTACTCTTACTATTAATTATAGATTCATCAACCTACCTCATAACATTTGCATTCTACTCGCATCTTAATAGCAAAATACCATGTCTTCACACACAATCTTCTTACTTTTCTACTGTGACAGTCTACCACTGTTTGAAAAACATCCTCGAAAAAGAGCTTACGTATTTTGTCATCTCTCTCCAAACATTTCAAACATCGACTCATGTCTAGCCATTTCCTTTCACTTTCCGTTTCACATCTGACGTTGACTGATTGCCTTGGACGATGATGATGTTGTGATGTTGTGACGTGTGTGTGTGTGCGTGTGCGTTTCCATCCGTTTCCCCCACCGTGCACACCGAGAACTACGCATGCCAGGCGTTGCCAGAAAGGTTGCCGAAGAAAAAGGTGTGAAAGCAATTTCATCAAATTGAAAAACGATATCATTGCGTGCTGGAGTGCGGTGTTGGTTGGCATCGGTAGACGAGATGGTGTGCATATTCTTCGCTTTATTATCAATCAGGTGTGAGATACGGTTTCGCTGTCATACTCGAGTGTCCTGACAGGGTGTGTCACCGATGGAAGCGGTTCTTGCCTTGCTCTCCCAATCAACTCATCCTGCTTGCACAGTCTTGCGTGGATAGTTCGGAAGTGTCCACACGTGTACATCGCTGGGTATGGAAATTTATTGATCACGTCACCAAATATTAGCATTGGAGGGAAATTATTACCAATCTATCACGATGACGGATTCCCGTAGGAAATAATTTCGATTTTGATGAATTGACTCTCGAAATTCCTTCCGCACGAGTTACGTGTGAGTGTGACGTACGGCCACACCTAACCAGCAAGCGAACGGTGCACGCGATAATAAGCGTGTCAAACAAATATATTTCAGCACATCGAAACCATTCCATCCCGACGATGATGCACATGTATTCGGACAAAACATAATCTCACGAAGATTTGCAACACAAACGTCACACAAACGTTGGGCGCTATTCAAATTCTACCGTAGAGTAACGCACCAACAACGGCAAAAAATCCTTTTTCACTTTAAACTGTTTATTCAGACAGGGATTACAGCTCTAAATTGCAAATATTTGTAACGGCTTAGTGTGTGTCTTTCAGTTTTTGCCACCCCAGTTTTTGATCTTTCGTTCCCATTCCATCCACTAGTGCAACCGTTTTAAGCTGTCCGTCGTCCGGGGTCAACTCCCCGTGCTCGTGACCCCGTAATGTATGCGAAATGCATGAAAATATGTAAATATCGTTGGGGCACGGTTGCATCGCTTAAATCCTTTTTTGCATAATTTAAGCCGCAGCAAAACTCCCATCACCAAACACCACACTAACCCAAACTATTTAAACAATTTTTCCACTCTGCTTTTGACACAATGTCCCCCCCCACCCTGGGTTCGTCACAACTTCCGCGCCATTTTCGTACCAGTCTATTGTTGAATCGGTAACGTGATATGTGTTGCTATTTATTACACACCGGCAAACTACACTCACGAGATACGTTACGGGATGACGTGGCTGAGTATGCTGGTTTTGATTTAATCGTTGTTGTGGATGCTCGATATTTGATAGTTTTACCGTGTATGCCATTCTTGGATGCGATCCATGTGACAAGAGAATGCAAATAATGAGCATTACGGGATGGTTGTTGATCGAAATGTGGGACCGAAAACGCGGCACGATGTGATGATACAAGTTTCCTGTCTGTCAGTCTTCTGTGCATGCATGAGATGAGTGCAGATTGAGAAAACATATTCAGAATTATGTTTAGGCATCAACCTATTGTTGAAAGTTTTAGGAACAGCCCGTGAAACTCCTGCTTTATTTGTTTAAATCTATTGCAGTTATTTAATGGGTATGTAAATTATGTGCCGTATTAATTCGAACTCTCAACTTTATTAACTCAATATAGTCAAAAAGGACAATTCATGAGTATGTGGTTGGACAACATATCAAATAAATTAATACCAGAAGCACCTAAAAACAAGGCAAAAAATGGCTAGAATACTTATTTATGACGTACAAAATTCTTATGACTTCTGACTTATGACTTCAAAATGGGAAACTCTATTAAATATATGTTTATAAGCTTTTAGGGTACGTCCCAAGTTTAAAGATGTATTCAGGTGACAGCTTGTATCTTTTAGCGTTTCATATTATTAATAGCGACGTATTTTTGAAAATTTGTAAAGGTCATACCTATTGTAAAAAATCGAAATTTCTTCAACTTTCTTAATTATTTGAGATATAACTTCTAAACATAGATTCATTTGAATGTTCCAAATTTCGTATTAGGTCTCACCACCATTGATAGAAATGGGAATGCTATAGTAAATTTTTTAATATTCAAAACAATCAAGAACTGGTGCAGCTTGATAATAGCAACTTTCACATAACCAACTATATTTCAGAGCCAGGTTTAATTCTGAGTAGAGTAAGCTATCATCAGAAGTCTTATTAAAAAAAAAAGCCGTAGGGTTGCCGTTTACAAGGTTTCGAACTATTCGGGCCTATGTTCCAAGACATCTTGTACTCCAGAGTCCTCAAAATCCAAACATCCTTGCGATACAAATGAACATGTTGCCCGAAGGACTTTAAAGGTAAACAATAGTACGAGATTTCAAAGATCCCAAATATGTAAAATGATGAGAAAATAAATCTTAACGTTTAACGCATATTGAATCTTTTTAGGTAATAATTTACTGTAGAATTTTAAAGTACGTGTGATAGATGGATCTCTCCGCTTTTAGGACTTTCACAATCGCAAGTCACCATTGAAGGCAAGCAAACGCGCAAAAACCTTCTTACTGGCCCTCAAAACCACTGATCTAAAGAAGGGTTTATACAGATTTTATATGGGAGCTGACCGAAATCTTCTCTTGAGCAGTTGTTTAGAGGACTCGTGAGAAGATTCTCGCTTTCAGGATCTACAATGAATCCCCTTTTCTTTAACATATTTGGGAAATATTCGTTTCGTTATTGAATTTCGATACGACAGCGTAAAAGTGCTTTATTTCCGGAAGATTACAAATTGGCATACATTCTCAACAGAAAATCGGTTGGTAGTTGATCAAATCATGTTTTCAGAAGACAAGAAAGAGGCAGAAGACAAGTAAGTTTCAATGGGACAGCGATTTTAAATTATGTGAAATCAATTTAAAATAATGCTACTTCTCCATATTCAGGGTCGAGACGAGAATAAGAACATTCGATGTAACAATATTCTTCCTCATAATTGGAAGAATCTGAAGCAATGAACAAAATTTAAACCGAAAGAATCATCTGTTACCATTTCACTAAATATACCAGATCAGTCTGTGGGAGACCTTAAATTTTCTTCTATATCATCTCGCTTCAGTGAAAAAAAGACGAAAACACATCATTTCACTCACCATCGATTTGAAGCACACTTTAAACTAGGCCGGCCAAAGCCACCAAACACCAGTGTGGCGCTTCCTGGGAGGTATGTTCTATCTTCTACCATACCCGGGCACCATTTGTGGTTTTCTCGTATACGATTGTACATTTCTTTCCAAATGTGTGCCACCACACGCTCGGCATGTTTTATACACGGCCTCAGCCAATGTTTTATCGCACGAGCGTTGGCTTTTCCTTCGCTGGCTTTGGCTGGTACCATTTTATGGTTTCAACCATTTTCGTTTTCATTTTCGTTGTTTTCAGTGTTAAAATTAAAAAAAGAAGAAGCAGCCAACTAGCCATCCATTCGTTACTTACCCAGAGCGAGTAGCCTTTCCGTGTTTGGGCGAGATGCTTATAAGGGGTTTCCTGGTTTTGTGTTTTTAAACTCTTGTTGTTGGCCGTTATGTAAGATGTTTTTTTTGTACTCCCATCTCGACCGTGCTGCCAGTGTGATGTGTGCAAATATGTTGTGCCGAAGCAACAGCACATGTGTGCTTATGGTGTTGCGCGTCCCGGCCAGCCAGAACTTTAGGCCAGAACGAATGGTACGATGAAGACATCTCGCAACGCCGTAGCACAAGGGCGCGTCTGGGACAGGCACTTGGAATGAAATTAAGTCTTCCATACATCGTCCGATACCGCAACCGTGAAATGTGGTTGCTGGAACCGCCGACAGTGAACTTTATTGCTACTACCTACTGCCTAACGCCGATGGATTCGGGATACGACGCAACGGAAAAGAAAACATGCGACCGTAGCTCGTTCCTAGGTTTTGTTACCGAAATTTATGATTCCGATATTGATGGAGAGTGCTTGGCTGGTCACAGCCAAAACAATACACTGTTTGAAACAATTTGCAGCGTTTTATGGCGATATTAACTTTCGGCTTGTTTAAGAAATGCAATTTTCGAACACAAATTATTGCTTTGTTCGTTTTTATCATGCATAGAAGATTGTTTTGGCTGTGAATTGGGTTTTCTGTTTAATGATTTCACCATAATCGGTATGTGTTTTCTTATATTTTTTAATATCTGTTTTAAATTCGTACTTGATTTTCTATGTTTTTTCGTTCACAATGAATTATTTTTTTAAAATTTAAGGGTAAGAAATAGGACCAACGGCGGCCCGGTGGTAGATGCGATAGCGGCGCCGGTCTTCACACGACAGGACCGGGGTTCATGTCTCATCTGGGCCGTTCCCCCATAGTGAGGATTGACTAACTATGCGGTAACTATAAGTCTAGTAAGCCAGAAATGGCAGGCATGACCTAAGAGGTCGTTAGGCCCAGAAAGAAGAAATAGGACCAATATTTTATCAACTTTATTTTATCAAGTGCTTTATTTCCTGAAGATTACAAATTGGTATACATTCTCAACAGAAGATCGGTTGGTGACGGTCAAAGTAACAAGACCTCTTATATCAGATTTTCAAGCTACTGCTTTTGATATTTGCAGTAGGAAAAAACATACCAAAAGTTGATAAAAAGACCATCAACATTATACCTTTTTATAATACTTTTGTGGTTGTTTAAAAATATCAGACCAATGCGTTATTATAAATTACGGAAAAATACATTGCATCATTTTCCAATAAATATAAGATAAATTAGCAATACGGCCAGGCCGTTCTATATGAATAAAAAAAAAAAAAGATAAATTCAAATTTCACATAAAAAAAAAATTTAAATATAGAGCTACCCCAGGCATTAATTGAATATGGTGAATATGGTAAAGAGAAGGTACTTTAATCGTTTGATTTTCGTTTGCTTAAATTTCAATGTTAAGGATTGGTAATATATGCAAGTTTACAACGTATTAGACATATTTCCAGCATTGTACCAAAAAGAAACTTAAGTAAAAGAAAGAATTGACTTTTTATTTATCCAAATATAAGGCCGCTTAATGCCTCCCCGTACACAGGACTGACTATCCAGCTACGGGTTAAACTAAGTCATAGAGTCCTAGCAACAGCAAGCCAAGACCTCACGAGGTTGTAGTGACAAGGAAGAGGAAGAAGGCCGCTTAAAATTTTAATCTAAATTATCCAACAAATTAACCAAGTAAGTTCGTGAAAGCTAGGTATAATAAATTTCTATTTTATCATTGAAACGTATTTATTCTACTGACCGTTACTGTATCCTTGGTTGGTTGTATATTATTTCAGGTAAAATGTTATATTTTGTTAAAAAAAATTAATCCTGCTAATCTTTTTTTGTAATTTAAGTATTTTTATATATTTTTTTATATTTGTTCATTTACTCTTTAGTTCAGATTTTTGTTTTGTTAAATTTTATTAATTATATGTTCTATTCAGGTCATGAGTTATGTTCAGTTATAGGTTTCATAACCCTTTATCCTCAGTACATTTTGCTTTATTTCCTTCTCTTTTAATATCTCTTACATTTTCTAAATCTTCCAAAATAATCCAAAATAATTCAAATTAATTTCATTTTAAATACTTCAATCGTGCATTTTTATTCAGCAAGAAATGTTTTTTAGAAATCCATGCTTTTTCATACATAAATAATTATTATTAACAAACAACTCCAAGAAATCGAAATTTCTTCAATTGATGTTGACCGACCTTTTCCTATAAACTTACGTGAATTTCGTGAAAAACAATAACGATGGTGTTTCTTTATTTATCTGCCATGCAAAAACCGAGCCTTTTTTATTGCTTTATGCCACAAATTATGCGCCTTCATACGATACGATGCGATGGAACTCGCAACATGTTTTACAATGTGCTACAATACGATTATGAAAAATAAAGCAATACACATCGAGTACACCGCCAGTTAACGATCTCTATCCCCTGCAACGTTTACACATACCTAGGCCAGCATCCAGCATAAAGAACAAAGCAAAAGCAGACGAACAAGAAAAGACGATAGGCGTCCGAGTTGTAGGCGTCCGATGCCCATGTGGCTTCCCGGTACGTTCATTTGTACCGAACGCATTCTGGGGCGATTTTAATAATTTTTACACCATCGCTAGAACACTCACACATTGCCAGCCCTTTTGCTAGGATAAAGGATGTGAGGCCGAGTGTTGAAAAGGTAAAGGATAAGAACAAAAAACGAACCTCCAGGAAGCAATATACCAGCAACAAATTTGTCCTCCGAGAGCAACGGATGCCTTTCGTCGGTTCGGAGCTGGTGCAAGTGTTCGAGCCTGCCATGCATGTCTGGCTGGAAATGATAATATTGCGTTCCAGTCTCATCCGCGTGGTAGCACGTGTGACCAGTGTGGCAGAATAGAATTAAGAAAGATGATACAACAAACCGACACCGGGTATCGGGTGCGTTGGAGTGAGAGAACACGCATTTTAGTTGAGGAAAATAAGGAAAAAGGCACTCTGAATATCATATTCTATTTTTTCGCTCCATATTCGGTGGGCACAGCTCATTCTGCTGGCAGCACATGGGCGACGGGAACGATGGCCGTCCTAATGGAAAATCTTCCCGTGTGTGGTGTGTCTGTGAACCAGCATCGGAATATGTATTTTATTTTCGTACATAAAATGACACCCCCCCACTCTTAGCACCAAACTGAGCCACAACTTCAAAACACGCGCCGGAGGTCCTTTCGGGAGAGTTTAACCTGCCCCAAATGTGACCACATTGAGTGCCGGGTTGTCGTAACGGCTTTAATGGCCGCTGACTGGGAAAACCCGGTACCTGCGTACCGTACTGTCGATCGTGTGTTTGATATTCGACGCTAAAAATAGCGCCCTTGCATGTGTAATCAGAGTAAGGTATTTAATTATACCACAGTTGATTATGGTAAATGTGTCTCATGAAAAGCAGCTCGGTTTTTTTTTCGAATGCGAATTCACTAATGCTCTATCCGGGTGAAGTGTTGTTATCAACCTTTCGCTTACATATTACCATCTCGATTGTTTGCTGCTTTTTTGCCTGTTTCCTTTATTCTCTTCATCGCTTCCCAGTAGGAGAGCAAAAACTCATAATGCTCATAATAAAAATATTCTTCACACATGCCGGCCAGACTCGATTGCACCCCGGGGAGTGTTTATAAACTTTGCACTGCGCCACAAGTGCACAAAAAGTGTGGTCCTACTCACTGCATGTTAACGCTTGTTATGTTTTTTCTCTCTCTCTACTTTCCCCGGGTTTTTCCATGATTCTATGCAGTTTCCCATTGAGTTCTCATCTCTTTTCGTGCCTTTTTTTTTGCACAGACGAGGCTCTACTGCATACGGCACGCCAGGCGTTGGGACAGTTAGGCTGGCTTAATGTTTCAGCAACAAACACACCAGCTGGTGGTCACAATATTTTGAGAATCGTTCTAAAATTAAACGGCTTCTTAATAGGACTTTTATCCATTGGACATGAAGTCTCGCCTCGGTCTGCTCGGTCGCCCTCACGGACTTCGGGCTCATTCGGATTTAACCTCAGGCAGAACAGCAATAGCGGCACCCTACCCTAACCCTGTTACGGATATCGGTGTGTGCGTATGAGATGTGTTCAACGCTGTTGACAAATGTTAAATAAATAAAAAACTGACAGCAGTAAGCTAGTACGGTGGACAGCATCTACCGTGCACCGTGTGTGGTTGACATAAATTCAGGGGTCTGTGTGTGTGTGTGTGTGTGTGTGTGTGTCGCAAAACATCGGTTGAGTGCAATTTATGTTATTTTTATCAATTTTGTTTTGTTTTTTTTGCGTACTGTTGGGAAAACTCCCTTCGGTCCACTTGCTCACTTCCTCACGGTTCGGTGCAATATGAAATTTATTTTTTCAGTGCCAAATGTGCATCGTTTGTTCTGCACGCAGGTTGAACCGCGCATCGAAGCGCAACGGTATTTATGTTGGGTGTACCTGTGGCGAGAGTGAAATCAAATCAAATGCAATTACGGTGATTGGTTGTGATAAGTATTAACTAAAAATTTGTTTGCAAAACGATGATTGCTTTCCATGCGTTTAAAAGAGTGAAAGGTTTGGAGGTGGATAAACAATTTTCAGTTTCGAATGTTTAATATTAGAATAAATTTATTTATTTAATAACCTACATACTTCATCACTCTGATGCTAATTGAAAAAATAATCGATACCCAATCAATACGAAACAAGTATACGTAAGCTTGCAAGACCATTGAATGGAGAGTATGATATTGTAGGTCTATAACTAAGGAAAAAATAGAAAAAAGAGGAGAAAATATGGAGTGGTAATTAAGAACCATTCAAGAGGAAAATTTTGGAATTGCGTGAATCAAAATAGCAACAAAAATATGCTTGAATCGAGTGATCTTGATCTCCTATGAAAATTATTCTATGAAAATAACGAAATAAGTGAAAATCACAAAAGAAACTTTAGAACAGCTCAAATGAGATGAGAAAAAGCAGTAGCAAATAAACAAGTTTATAAAAATGAATAACAAACGAACATGAAATCAATTTACATCCACCAAATGATTAGCAGAAAGAAGAAAAGTAAAGAAATAGATAGGTAAAGGAAAAGTCCTCTAAAACGCTACCCCAGTATCTCTATTCAATTTCATTTCCTCAGTGTATAGCTGGAAAACGCTTTGTCTTTTCACCGTTATACATATCACCGTTATACCGAAGTCACCGTTATACATATCATTATCGAAAAAAGCTATAAAAATGATCTATAATTTTATATCAGAATAAAAGACCGAGATTCGAATCCTGTCCGGACCGCCTCACAGTACGATGAAATTCGTGTAAAACCAAAACATTTTCTTATCAGGCGCTACAACCGCTTCGCGGTCTTGGCCTGCTGCAACAATCCTCGATACCGCTCACGGTCTAGCGCCGTCGTCTGCCAATCAAGTTACCCGGCCGTTCTGGCGGACGCATCTACGCCATCACTCCATCTCAGTTTGGGCCTACCACGCCTCCTCTGTCCATGTGGACGGCCTAAAAGGACTTTACGGGCTGGGTCGTCCGGTGCCATTCTCATGACATGACCAGCCCACCGGAGCCTGGCGAGCCTAATTCGCTGCACGATGGTGAGTTCATCGTACAGCTCGTAGAGCTCGTCATTGTAGCGGCTCCTCCATTATCCTTCCACACATACGGGGCCAAAAATCATTCTGAGCATCTTCCTCTCGAACGCGGCTAAGAGGGTTTCGTCAGTTTTGGACAGAGTCCATGTCTCAGAGGCGTAAGTGAGTACTGGGACTATAAAAGTTTCGTACAGTCCCAGCTTCGTCCGTCGCGACATTTATTTTGAGTGGAGAAGTTTATCAACGTCAACAACGTCTATGTTGTTGTCGGTGCTGACTTTTGACCCCAGATAGGTGAAGTTTTGGACGACTTCAAAGGTGCGATCACCTATCTGTACATCACCCCTGCGTAAATCAGTGTTTGTTAGCAGGGCCGCTGGTGGTGCCACCATCATTTTAGTTTTTACCTCGTTAATCTCCAACCCGAGGTTCAATGCCGCATGCTCGATCCTTTGGTAAGCTTCTGCTACATAGGAGAGCTTAAAACCAATGATGTCTATGTCATCAGCGTATGCCAGGATCTGAAGCGACTTATAGAAGATGGTCCCCGAAGTTTCCACCTCCGAGTCTCGGATGGCCCTCTCTAGCGCCAGATTGAATAGGAGGCAAGCAAGCCCGTCTCCCTGGCATGTGATGTTGGTCATCGTCATACGTACAAGCCTGGTAAGCTTGGCCGGGATTCCAAAAGAGCTCATTGCGTCGTATAGTTTAACCCTGGCTATGCTTTCGTATGCGGCTTTAAAATCGATGAAGAGATGGTAGGAGTGTAGCTGCTGTTCCGCCATCTTCTCCAAGATTTGCCACATGGTGAATATGAAATGGTGAAAAACCAAGACATAGAAAGCTAGAAATAGCAGGCCAATATCTACTGAAGTTATTGAACCAGAGAAGAAGATGATAATAAAACTTAGTTTATTATAATGAAAGAGCTAATACAATAAAAAATTAATAAACGGACGACAGCAGTTAGATTGAAACAAACATAAAAATACATCATTAAAATAATAAATCCTTTTTTCGATTTTGTTAATTGCTGATTTTATGTCAACCCTCAAGAAGTAAGTTCCATCATTTTAATTACCGGTGGATTGAATAGGCGACAGTCCAGTATACAAAGAAACGGTCTAATTTAGATTCAATATTGGTCCCTTCGTGTTAGCAACTCGCTCTCTACCATGTCAACCCCTTCAAAAACATCAGAAGAACCATTCTATTGGATCATTAGCTCAATGGAAAATTAGAAGCACGATTCACACTTGAAAAGATACCTTGCTCAACACCGATCTGCTCGACAAATCGTCATGCTACTTATATTCTTCGCAAACGCTAACGCTGACAGGTGCCAAGTCTCACGAAACTACAATTATAGCTGGCCATAAATCATCACATTCCCAAACCGCGTTTCGGTGAGCCTCGCATCTTCCGTGCCAACTGTTATAAACCGATCAACGTGACGACTACAAACGTAACGAGTGACCGAACCAGGAACGTGCAGCGGCGTCCTGAAGTTCTCAGCACGAGGTTCACACAAATGTCATAAAAATCGATACGAATCAGTGCGCAAAATTCTTCGCTTAACTGATCCACTTGCAAAAATAAACTTCAGCCTGGGAGATGCCGTCCGACACGGCACGGCAGGCGACTTAAATTGTTCGATAGATGCAATCAGTCGTGCATTCTGTGTGTGTGTGCAGTAGCCCTGTTCTGTCCATCCAATCTGTCAGGTGTTGTGTGCGAACCGAGCGTCCGTGTGTGTGCCATAAATCAGCGGTAAGCAGCCATCCAATTTGGGGACGCACGATTGATTTAGTTACGCCAGCCAAACGATGCCCGGGCGAAAGATTTTATCTCTCGCTTTTTTTTCGCATCCACCATTGCTACCTGGCCAGCCACGAAAACTTGCACAGAAGTTGGTGACAAATTTTAATTTTTCCACAAGATTTATTTGTCCCATTTTGTATTTGCATTCGGCGTGACTGCAACCCCCGGGAGCCAGTCGGCGACTCCGCCCGGTGACGGACCCGCGTTATGAAACATCGCTGCAGACAAGTTTGTTGTTTTCGGTGTTGTTTGGGTTTTTCAACTTGCTGCACACGCTGACCTTGTTTTGCGGAGGTGTTGTCCGGTGCGGAGGACACACAGCACGGCAGCGAAAATCGACCACCCTTTTTTGTTGCCGTTCTCTGTTTTGATCGCTGTTCGTTTTTTTTTTTTGCGCACTGCTTTCGCCATTGGACAACCCAGCCTGTAAAGTCCTTTTAGGCCGTCCACATGGACAGAGGAGGCGTGGTAGGCCCAAACTGAGATGGAGTGATGGCGTTGCTGCGTCCGCCAGAACGGCCGGGATAATGGATTGGCAGACGACGGCGCTAGACCGTGAGCGGTATCGAGGATTGTTGCAGCAGGCCAAGACCGCGAAGCGGTTGTAGCGCCTGTTAAGTAAGTAAGTCCCATATTTAGTTTTTTCGTTCTAACAATTGTCCGTTTATAAAAAAGTCAAAACGAATTGAAGCTTGCATATTTGTTTTTTTTTAATATACGTCGATAGCATGTTACGGAGACACCACTCACTAAAAGCGTTTAGAGTTGTCTACAGGTCTATTGTATTTCAACCACAGTGAACGGCATCTGCGAACAGCTTCACTTCATCGACATAAATTAACACTGGGATAGTTCATACGGCTCGTTGTTGACATATAACAGGAATAGGAACGAAACCATATAGATTCCTTTAAGTACGCCGGTTGTGCTCTCACACTGTATTTGCGATTTATCAGGAACGATTATATACATTATGGATTTGGCCATGAGGTCCTAGTCGCTTGACGTTGTCTTGCAGTATAATAAAAGATGCACTGTCCAAGGATTATTTTAGGTCTGTGTATCTATGGTTTAGAGTTGGACAATGAGCTTAAGTGCTACATTGAGGCCTCATTTAACTGAGGTTACAAATAAACACAGGTTTCTACAAATACTGAGATTTCTGCACGTGCTCTTTGATTGTTTTAAACAGTTACTTCGTAATAACATAGAAATCCCCAGCCTAACTATAAAGTTCTGAGAGATCTGTTTCACTTTAAACTACCTCGCTAGGTAGTCATGCCGTCACATAGCAGCTATCTACATTTTCTGAGCTCTTTTTTTTCATCTCATCTGCCTCTTTTATAGCAACAGTAGCGAAGCTAACAAGAATCCTTTCACATGTTAGACAGCAGACAACAGATAGCAACAGAGGCATTTTGGTTTATTTGAGTTATATTCAATTATAGTAGACGAAGAGGCAGTTCTGCGTACGGAGAGGCGATCTATACGAGACTCGATATCCGATCCTGACGTATGAAGAACGCATTACAAACCCATACTGCAGTATTAAACCCCAGCCTGTTTTTATTTATCAAGGAGGACAACTTCACTTATTTACTAAAAGAATCTCCATTACTCTTACTATTAATTATAGATTCATCAACCTACCTCATAACATTTGCATTCTACTCGCATCTTAATAGCAAAATACCATGTCTTCACACACAATCTTCTTACTTTTCTACTGTGACAGTCTACCACTGTTTGAAAAACATCCTCGAAAAAGAGCTTACGTATTTTGTCATCTCTCTCCAAACATTTCAAACATCGACTCATGTCTAGCCATTTCCTTTCACTTTCCGTTTCACATCTGACGTTGACTGATTGCCTTGGACGATGATGATGTTGTGATGTTGTGACGTGTGTGTGTGTGCGTGTGCGTTTCCATCCGTTTCCCCCACCGTGCACACCGAGAACTACGCATGCCAGGCGTTGCCAGAAAGGTTGCCGAAGAAAAAGGTGTGAAAGCAATTTCATCAAATTGAAAAACGATATCATTGCGTGCTGGAGTGCGGTGTTGGTTGGCATCGGTAGACGAGATGGTGTGCATATTCTTCGCTTTATTATCAATCAGGTGTGAGATACGGTTTCGCTGTCATACTCGAGTGTCCTGACAGGGTGTGTCACCGATGGAAGCGGTTCTTGCCTTGCTCTCCCAATCAACTCATCCTGCTTGCACAGTCTTGCGTGGATAGTTCGGAAGTGTCCACACG